>JAJJMA010110614.1:0-20559 GCA_023529015.1 Papaver nudicaule | reverse complement strand
AAGATAAGATAAGTCTAAGGATTGAGCTATGCAATCGCCAATTAGACCGAGAGGATTTCAGCAACTCTCTGTGGCAATAGTCAAATAAATACGACTTTCGTCTTGCCATAAATAAGGGAAATTGGTTTGTGGCATGTAATGCACCAATTCCCTGAATAATAAAGACATATGAATGTCTAAAATAATATGAATCATAGCAATGAGCCATGATTAAGAATTATAGCACTGATTTTATAGAAGCAAGTCTATAATCAGGAAAAACAGACGAATGATGCTATCACGGCGTAGCCATCATCAAGAATGCATAAGCATTGCCAATATAAGACCTAAAGATAGGCCATGATGATCATAATAAGCCATGTTATATGGTATGATAATCTTATTAAGAAATTAGGTATAAGGTTCAAAGGATGAACAATAACATTTATGTTATTTCAGATTACTGTACAGTTTGTATGTTGTTTATTCGTAAAATTACCCAGGACAGCTCATAATAGATAAAAATCTGAATTTTTAGTATGTTATGGGAAATTCAGAGAGGAAAATATTTCGTGAAGGAAGCGCCTTCTAATTCCTTACGGATTGGGCTCTAAAAATCACGCCATGGAGAAATACGTGAGCAGAACTGTCAGATTTCCGAATTTGATTAGGAAACTAGAGTATTATGGACTAAGTAAAATCCATAATCCTCTAGGATTTGGATCAGTGGGACCCATAAGTAGAGGGGAAGCTAGAAAAGAATATATCCTAGCCTCAAGGGGGCAATTAGAGCCCGTGGGAGAAGAAGACTCATGGCTCTTGCGTGAGCACAAGGAAGGAAAACCGTGACCCCCCACCAAAGATTAGTCGCGCCCTGACTTTGGGCCTCCAAGATTTGGCCAAGGCAAAGTCATGGGGCTCCAAAATTAGGCCAGGGCAATAACATGGGTATCCATAATTAAGTTGAGGAGATGGCGTGGGCACCCAAGTGCCAAGGCACGCCAAAAACATGGATATCCAAGATTGAGGCAAGCTAGAAGCGTGGGCATCCAAGACTAGGGCAGGGATTAACCTTGGGCCTCCAAAGAGAGGGGGCGTGGAGCATTGGCGGGGCTGTAGCTAGGCGGAGAGAAAGAAAGCCAAAGTAATGGCGGGCTAAGCTAGGCGGGGCTAAGCTTAGGCCATGAGAATAAAAAAAACAAAGTGTTGGCGGCCTAAGCTAGGCGGGGCTAGGCTTAGGCCAAGAGGAAGGAAGCCAAAGGTGTTGGCGGCCTAAGCTAGGCGGGGCTAAGCTTAGGCCAAGAGCCAAGGAAGATGGTAGTGGCGTGAGGCTTAGGTGGGACTTGGCTTAGGTGGGAGCTAAGCTAGGCCACGAGAAGTAAAAATCAAAGTGTTGGCGGCCTAAGCTAGGCGGGGCTAAGCTTAGGCCAAGAGATTAATGGCCAAAGGTGTTGGCGGGTTAGGCTAGGCCAGCCAAGAGGGGCAGTGGCGTGATAGCTTGGCAAGGATAGGCTTAGGCCATAGGCCAAGAATGACCGTGTATACTCCCTCTTTGCTAAGTGGCGTGAATGGCCTAGGGTTTTGGCTCAAGCATGAGCTAGGCTAACGCGTACGCGTAGGTATTTTATTGTATAGGCTAGGGATTGTGGACCATGCTACTAGGCTAGGGTCGTGAGACATCAAAATACAGCTAATGGTAATTTAAATATCTTATCCCGACTATAAAATAAATTCATACCTTTTCTTTGAGCCATTCCAGGACGCCAGAGATTGATGCAAAATTACTTCTGTGACCTCCTCGCCAAAAACCACCATCAACAACTGGAAGGACATATATCACCATGAACAACCCCTAAACCGTGAATGTAAGCTAGTGCGGAGAGTTGAAACTTGAAAACAACACTATCAGACAATTGGAAGAGGAAAACTATCAGGCACCAAACCGTTGATTGGCAACTGCTACTAACATCCTATATATAAGCAAAATCCAAAGATTATTCACATCCATATCACAAAAGAAATCTATAACCACTCTCCATAACAGACTAATACTTCAGTCAGTTACCTTACCTTACAGTGACATATATAAGATGTAATCTAGTCCTGTAAAACCAAACAATTTTAGAAACATTCAATGGGCCGAGTATGTGAAAGGCACAGAAAAACCTAGAAAGTGCTTGATGAGCACGTTCAACAGTTGGAATTTCTAACCTAGAACGTCAACTATTTCCAACCATCCTGTTTCTTTACTTATAATCTAGATGGCTTA
Source organism: Papaver nudicaule (assembly GCA_023529015.1). Classification (NCBI taxonomy): domain Eukaryota; kingdom Viridiplantae; phylum Streptophyta; class Magnoliopsida; order Ranunculales; family Papaveraceae; genus Papaver; species Papaver nudicaule. The sequence continues at coordinate 18,311 of JAJJMA010110614.1, read as the reverse complement.
ACGCTTTCTTGCCCCTCTGTGCTAGCTATCTCTAGTGCAGAAAATGCTAGTACATGTACTTTATATCCTAACAATTGACTAACTATGACAGTTAAGCATAGTATAACATACCTTTAAGAGTTAACAATTTGGTAGTAGGGGTGGATCCTTCCAAACATTCAAGGGTAGATCAGACTGAGGCAGATCAAGAAACTTACCTCGATAAGGGTTCCCATGTCAGTGTTGCTGCCGTGGTAATAATGATAGAACTCAAGTGGTAAGGTTTCTACGGAATCGTAGGCCCCGCCATAACCCTTTGCTTCCACTTGCTTCTGCTCAGGTTCTGCCTCTGCAGCTACAACGGAGCTACCATCCTTTTCAGTCTCAATGACCTCATCTGCAACAGCTATATTGATATTACGGCTGCCATCTTTGAGCTCAGGCTCAACACTTTGGATAGCTTTCTTAGATTCCTCAGTCAATGCAATGGCATCCTTAGCAGCATGAGTTTCAGCTGCTGCGGCAGCTTGACGCTCCTCTTCCTCTACTGCTGCCCGAACTCGCTCAAGAAACTTGTCATCCTCGTCTGGCAGAAAGTGGCCTGCATGAGAGTCAACAAAAGAAAACATTAGATGGGTTTACCTCAATTTCACCTACAATACATGGACACACATAAAAATAAGATGAGGAAAACAACCAAGTAAGACCTACATAACTTGGTTGAGAGTTTATTTTCAGCACAAGTTTCTGATCACCAGTGTTCAGACCACCAACCACTATCAGTAAGACCAGTGAACATTCATAGTGTAGTGAGGTAGAGCACTACACAACTTGAGCTACCTACTTAGATGGCAGAATAAGTTTTTGAATTTTACTACGAGTGTGGAACATGATATTTACATCAACAGCTACAAGTTGCAAAAAATTTCATCAAATCAAATGAGTCTGTAATACGAACTGCGCAGCAAAATAACACGATCCAAACGTTTAGCTCCACCACAGCAAAGCCTCCACAAAAATAATCCAAAAGTGACACCTCTCGAGGATATTGAACAGCTTCTAACCATATCTACAAGATGGAAAACAAAAGTAGGTCAAACAATACATCTAGTGATTATCACAGTAATAGCATGCATAAACAAGCCATTACTTGAAACACTCCCTGCAACAAGCATTGACATAATATCATTCAACACAACAAGAACAAAATTATAGAACTCACAGACCCTAACTCAAAAAAAAAGAAGGAAAAAATCACAAAAAAAATCAAAAACTGGGAATGAAATAAATCAAGTAAATTAACCTAAACCAAAGAAACCCAGATTGAAACTAGATGTTTTGAACAAAACCCTAGATCCGGATCTACAAGTACTCACATAAAAGAACAATTCCCACAATAAAACACCAATAAAAATCAAATCTTTACTAGAAATTTTTAAGAAGTATTTACTTGTGACATTAAAGGGTTTCCTGGATTCATGACATTAAAGGGTTTCCTAAAATCAAACGCCAACCAATAAAATCAACTAGTAAGATCCAATTTCGCTAAACCCTAAAAACAAACCAGAACCCTAAAAATCAACCTAAGTGACGAAATACTTTGATTTCAGAAGCATATACTCTAGATCTAATTCATGAGAGGGGTTTTTCTTTTGGATATGATTTCGATTTTGAGATTTGTGTTGGATTTTGTTTCTGTTTTGGGTTTTTAAGGAATTGGGGTTTTCTGTTTTGGGTTTTGAGTAGGAGAGGAAAGGAAGATTGAAGAAGAGAAGAATGAGATTGTGAAAGCCATTGTTGTCGGCGTGAAGAAGATTTTTGGTGGTCTCTATGAATCAGTGTTGCAGAGCAGGAGAAGAGAGAAGAGAACAGGAGAAGAGACGAGATAATTGGAAAAAGGAAGAAAACGAAATAAATATCCGGAAAATCTAATTTCCGGTAAAAAGACGTATTTAGCCCTTCATGCGCAACGTTATTGGCAACGTTAAAAACGTTGCTTAATTAATTTTAATAAATCCTAATTGGAGCAACGTTAAAAAAAAATTGCGCAACGTTTTTTGACGTTGCCACGTGCGCAACGTCAAAAAACGTTGCAGATGCGAAAAATAAAACGTCACAAATCCGGGCCTGTGGCGTAGTGGTTGGGGTGGTTGAGGTTGTGGTGGTGCTGTGTTGGTGGTGGTGACAGTTAGGCTAAAATCTGTGTACAGGAATGGGGTTTTCTGCTGGTGGCGTTGAATCATTAAAGGGGTCAAGGTTAGTTTCAGAGGATGATGACAAGAGTATGGTGGTTTGATTGTGTTTTAGGATGGGACTGTGTTGCTGCTGTTGTGTACTAGGCGTTGGTCATGGCCTGAAGATGGATTGGTTATGGGTTCAGTAGTCTGAGTTGTTCACAACGGTTCAGGTCTGACTGAAAGAGCGCAGGGACTCCAGGATAAGTTGGTATATGAACATTCTGAAGTTAGATAATGAATATTATGCCACTGGATTTTGTTTTGATGTCCTGCAGATGAATTGATTGCCAATGCTGCCTACATTGGTACCTCTGAAAGCTTCTACCAAGCATCAAAAGCTATAACTTACCTGCTCCCTTTGCGGAGACTTGTTGTAATTGATGTCTTATTTTTGTTGTGTTGATAATTTTAAGACAGTGTTGGAATGTCCGGTATTTTTTTTGCCAAGTTTGTGTTGTGCTATACAATGAAATTCATTAGTTTCGGCTTGCTATTTTAACCACACGAATGAGCCGAAACAGGTTCGGCTCAAATGAAAAAAAAAATGAATGTGCCGAAACAAGTTTCGGCCTAGAGAATTTTGAATTTCTCCAAGCCGAAACTGTTTCGGCTTAAGATCTAAACATATCTTTGAGCCGAAACCGTCTCTGTGGTTTCCATAAATTGTTAACCTAGTTTCGGCTCAGATATTCAAATTATGATATGGGCCGAACTGTTTTCGGCTCATTGGCGTTTTTTTCTCGAATGAGCCAAAATTGTTTCGGCCCAGACGATAGAATATTTCTCTAGGCCGAAACTAGCAACATAGCTGCCATTTTCAAATAGTATTTTCGGCCCAGAGAAACATATTATCGTGTAGGCCGAAAATGCTTCTGTGTAGTTCAAGATTTTTCCCCTTCTTCTCCCCCCAAAACCCAAGAAATTTCTCACCAAAAAACAAAAAAATCTATAAGCCGAAATCATTAACACTAATCATTATCATTAACACTAATCATAAAAATTAGTGTTAATTAGTCCAAGGGCAGATTAGCCTTTTTGAAAAAAAATATGACCAAAATACCCCCATTTTGTCGGCTAGCGGGCGGCCGAAAAACACGGTTCTAAATCTTTGCTATTAACATCTTTATATAGAAATTCTCTCACTCCCCAGTCCAAGTCCAGCCAAGTACAGTTGAAAGATAAAAGCTTAAACCTATCTTATACTACTAGCAAAGAAAGCCCCTATAAGTCAACAAAAGACTCGAAATTCTAGAACGAATGAAACTCCGTGTATATTTCTAGTATTCTACAGCTGTAGCTAACAATGCTATAATTGCTACCAAATTACCAATCGCCTTTTGGTTCCACTTTTTCTGCATTTGGCTGTTTACTTGCAAACGAAGAAGCCTTTCACACTTGCATTAGTCAACCTGTCCAATCAATATGTATAAAGAACCCTTCTATATCTATTTACTTCCTAAATGACATGTATGTACATCTGCATTTGCGTATCATAAATACATTTCTAATACAAGATGCTGTTGGACACGGCCACACGGTTATAGGCCATCTAATTCTCACCATTCTATCCCAAGCGATTAACTTTTAGCTGGCAAATAGATCATAAAATCTTACTCCTATCTCTTAGTCAAGACAAACATATAAACGACGGATCTCAACTTAGTAAAGTAGTTCATCACACGCTTTGTGTGGATGAAGTAGACGAGATTTTCTAAGCCAGATCAGAATGTATCCATTCCACTATAGTTTAGACACGCGCAGAACAGTTTCTCTGACAACAAGGTCTTCTTTGTCATTTCCAGTAATAAAACACCATGAAGTCCAAATGCAGTAAAATAGGAGGTGTCGGCGGGACCCACCAATGACTCATCCCGTAAACCGGGGGAATTACCGCGTACCGATAAAAAAGTACGAGTAAAGACCGATGTTTTGAATGTGCCCCACTGAAAAACGGTCGACTGTTTTTAAAAACACCCACTACAATTCCGCAAAAATATCCCATTTATTCCCGTTACAGGAGAAACCACAAACACCCTCGTCATTTTCGTGCCCTAATTTTTCTGGTATTTTTTATTTTGACTGTTTTGACGGTGGTTTGGACTACCAAAAGTGTGAGGCTGTGAGCATATTTTAAATAATTTTATTTTTCATTTATACATTTCGGAGCTAATACTAATCTCAATTTGAATTTAGTACGTTTAATTTGTGTAAATCCAAGGTATTATATCCAAACTCAGGCAAAATGATAGACCTTTGGGACAAAATGAGGTACTAAATAACAAATGCCCCCATAGAAGAAAGTACTTTTAGTTTTGTTTTCTCTCTTTTTTGAGATTTTTAAGAATTTTGAAAACCAGAAAAACACAAACACTCTACTGAAGTGAGAGAGAATTTTAAGGTATTTAATTTTTGTTCAAGAGAGAGAAAGCAAAACAAAAACCAGACCAGAAAGGAAAGGGAAATTAACTCACGAACTTCTCTTTTCTTCCTCATTTTGTCATCTCTTTCTGATTTCGAATCTGCAAATTTTTCCAACCATCAATACTTTGAGTGTAAGTAATCTACTTACATTACTATGATCTACTTGTTTACTTTCTTACTTTTTTTAGGGATTCTTTTTAGATAATTGAATGTGTTAATTAAGGAAATAAAAACTGTATATGTGTTTGTTTCAGATTTGATACAATCAGGATTTCTTCTTCTGTGGGAGAAAACCCTAAAATCATGTTTACGGAAGGTTTGGATAAGAATGCTGTTAGATGGGCTAGGGAGGTAACCAATCAAATTATGAAGTTTCTGAACTCTATTGAATTTTGTTGTTGTTTTGTGTTTTTTTTTTTTTTTAACTTATGGTGGTTTGTTTGCATTGAAATTAGGGTACTACTGGTGCAAAAGAAAGACAATTCACAGGAACGATGGCTGGTCAGAGACCATGGGTGGATCCACTGTCAAGAGGTAGAGGCTTTGGGTTACCACCAACTGAAAAGTTTCGAAGTGGGCATTTGCCGTCTGGGGTAATTCCAGTTCCACGTTCCATAGATGCAGATGATAGTTCAGATATGGATGAAACATCTGATGAAGAAAGTGCCAGATATTCAATTGATTCGCCTCCAAGGAGATATACAAAGCCGTTGCCAAGGCAGACGCAGTATACTAGTGATGCAATGACTTCTGATTTTAGTTCTTCATTGGAAACAGGGAGGCAGAGACAAGGGGGGAATGGATTTGTGGGTAGAGGAGTTGGTGGTAATAGGTATCCGGTGGGTGTGCATGATTTTACCGAAGATGATGAATCGTCTGATTCTATGAGTTCTGAATTTCCATCCAGTAGAAACAGAACTAACACTAGTTCTGCTGCACCTGCTGGAGGAACTTACACTTCTGAGGGGTATGCTTCAAGTGTTCCTTCACAATCGAATGCCGAAATTCAGTCGCAAAAGGTAAGCTTCTTCATTGCTTGTTTCCTTTTTTGTAATTTCATTAATACTCATCTTGTTGTACACGAGTTTATTCAAGCATCCTATTGAGTGAGGCATTTGTGGTAGACTTGAATGCAGTAGATTTAGTGAGAACCCAGATTTCGATATCTAGCCTCATTTTGATGTTGTCTCATTTGATCCTATTAGATTATCCGATTATGTGATTAAGTTTATTACTTGCTCTTTACTGGTAAATTGTTGCAATTGATTTTGTGATTGTCGAGATGCTCCGCTAATAATTACACATGCTGAAAGCTAATAACATCTCGTAAGCTAAGTATAATCAGTTTATTACAGTTTGTTTTGTTGCGGTAGTTAAAAATCAGTAACTTATTTTACAACAGTATTTCGTCATTACAGAATTGGCTTTCATGTCTATGTCTTGCTCAGGTTGTGCTGGTAATATTCGTCAAAAGCTATTGCTTTTGTTTCTCCTCAAGTTTCTGTATTCACTATTACAGTAATATTGGCATTCCCCGTGTTTTCACGATTCTATCTATTATCTACTTATTTTCCTTCGGTTCCACTGATTAGTCTAATTGCACAATTCGGCCATCTAAGCATGTCTTGGTTCTGTCAGTGTATATCTGCACCATTTCATTTTCATTGCTGGGTTTTACTTTAATTCTGTGATGGTTACTTGTAAATACGCTGCAGGACTTTCGTGCAAGAAATGTGCACAATAAAAAGCTGTCTGATGACGAAGTCCCCAGTGCACCTCCTTTAAGTAGTTATGATCAGGGGACCGACCTAGATGTAGAGAAAACTTCAAATTATAGAGCAAATGGTGTTTTAGATTTAAATGGTTCCTCCATCAGAAAAGAACCCAGCACATCTGCAAATGTGGTTTCGGGTGCCAGTGCTCCAGATAAAACTGAAAATGGGATTTTGGATAAGTCTTCAAGGTTAGTTGGTTTGTATTGTTGGCATCAGTTAAACATGCACTACAGAGAACATAGCGACCGGACTGAACAGATAATTAATTCCACTTATAATGTTTGACAGGGCCCCTGTAGGTGTCGAAATTGCTGCTTCTTCAGGTTCATTGCCAGCTCGCCTTCCCACATTTCATGCCAGGTATTTTTTGATGATAAAACCTTGCAATTGTGCGTCCACAGTTTCTCTTGATCCCTTCACATCTCATATGTTTCTTCCAATATTGACAGTGGTCAAGGTCCATGGTATGCTGTTATATCATATGATGCATGTGTGCGCCTTTGTCTTAACTCATGGGCAAGGGGTTGCACAGAGGCACCCATCTTTCTCGAAAACGAATGTGCCTTGTTGCGAAATGCATTTGGGTGAGTTCCTGACTCTTCTTGTGCAATTGTGGGGGTGGGATGCTAGTTTTTTACAACTTCCACGTTGGTAGGTTTTATTCATGACTGACATCAAAACTGGAATGGAACATTTAAGATTTTTCCTGACATTTCAACAACCTGCATTGCTCGGATGTACCCATTCAGGAGGTTCTTTGCCCTCCTTTTGTTGAGTTCCCAACTCTTTGTGCAATTGGGGGAGTAGAAGCTATTTTCGAACAGCCAAATTTGTGGGTTTTTATACAAAAAAGACATTATAAAAATTGGGAAAAGAAACACTTAAGAATGCTTCCACTGACATTTAACAACCTGCATCACTTGTATGCTCCCATAAAGGAGGTTCTTTGCTTTAGTTAACCTATAAGTGATGAATAAATATCAAACTTTCCTCATCAGTTGTTTTTATATCTTAACGTGGACCTGTTTGCCTTTTATCTTTCATTTTTTCTCGTCTTTATGTTCTTTTATTTTTTTGTGATTTGGTCTTGTTGTTTATCATACAGTTTACAGCAAGTATTGTTGCAATCTGAGGAAGAGTTATTAGCAAGCAGGTCGTCGAAGCTTGTTGGTGAGGGAGCTGCACCGAAGCCTAAGAAAATCATTGGCAAGATGAAGGTTCAAGGTATTGATAAATTTCCAGGACATTCTCATTGCGTTAGTACTTTGTTTAAGAAAAACATAAGATGTTGCTAATACGGCTGCCTTTTTATTCCACTTGCAGTCCGTAAGGTCAAAATGGCTCTAGATCCTCCTACAGGCTGCAGCTTTTCATCCCTGAAGTCGCCCAGTATAAAAATGGAAACTATCCGTTACAAAGTTTCAAACTTACAGTCCACTCTTTCCTCTGGATATGAAGCCCTTCGAAGAGTTAGGGTAGTACGTCGAATACCAGCTAGTGGATCTTTTTCGCAGCATAGCTTGGCGTATGTGCATGCAAGCACCCAGTATTTGAAACAGGTGTCTTCACTCCTCAAAGTTGGTGTTACAACACTGCGCAGTAGTTCTGCATCATATGAAACAGTACAAGGTATAAAAGCTGCATTCTAATCGCACGCCATTATAAATTGACTTCTTATCTTCTTGTACAGAATGTTCTAACAACAAGACTTAAAATGTTACCAGAGACGTATTCTTGTCTGTTGAGGTTGAAAAGTTCAACTGAAGAGGATGCAGTTCGGATGCAACCAGGATCTGGTGAAACACATGTATTGTATGTATTTCTGTGCCATTATAGTCACTTAAGATATTCTTTCTTATGATGGTGCTTTTGTTGCTGGGAGGTATTTTGCATTAAGAGTTAATTTGACAAGTTCTCTGCTTCCCATCAGCTTTCCAGACAGCCTTGGTGATGATCTTGTCATTGAAGTTCAAGATTCTAAGGGGAAGTACTACGGTCGTGTAGTTGCCCAAGTGGCCAGTATCACTGACGAGTCGGTAAGATGTTCTGTGAAGTAAATCTAAGATTTCGAAAGAGGAATTCTGTAGTGACTGCTTGAAGATCTTACACATCAGTTGCATGCAGGGTGAAAAGCTTCGTTGGTGGTGTATCTATCGTGAACCGGAGCACGAGCTCGTAGGCAGAGTACAACTGTACATCAATTATTCAACTAGTCCAGATGAAAATGGTCATCTTAAGGTACATAACGTACCTCAATTCTAGGTTCCTGAAAGTGAACGTTTTATTATACTTGCGCTAATTAATCCTTCTTGTTTTTGTAACTGAACACCACGTAGATGTATGCATCCTAACACATCTCCCTTTTTCATTTAGTGTGGCTCTGTCGCGGAAACTGTGGCATATGACCTGGTTTTAGAAGTTGCCATGAAAATCGAGCATTTTCAGCAAAGGAAACTGCTACTGGATGGTCCATGGAAGTGGTTACTGACGGAATTCGCATCTTACTATGGGGTTTCAGATGCTTATACGAAACTAAGGTGTTGATTAGGGCTTATGAATATCTTTCTGAGGAGATTCTTTGTGGCTCATAAATGAATTTTATACTTTTAGTCTCCTACCTACAGCTTCTTAATTGGTAATTGGTGTTTTGTTTTTATGTTCGATAGATACCTTTCATACGTCATGGACGTAGCTACACCCACAGAGGACTGCCTTGTCTTGGTCCATGATTTGTTGTTACCTGTACTTATGAAGGCGCGCAGTAAGAATACACTGAGCCATCAAGAGGTATGTGCTTTTTCCGTGCCATTCTGCCTTAAATTTTTTAGCATCCAATGTATGAGCTGTTATTTTATGGGAATTTGAATGGTTGGTTTATGCTGCTTTACCAGAACCGCATCTTGGGGGAAGTTGAGGATCAAATTGAGCAGATTTTTGCATTGGTTTTTGAGAACTACAAGTCACTGGATGAATCATTTCCGTCAGGAATGGTGGACGTTTTTAGACCCGCATTTGGATCTCCAGCGCCGGCTTTGAAACCTTCTGTTAAGCTTTATACTCTTCTGCATGACATCTTCTCGCCAGAAACACAACTGAAACTCTGCGGCTATTTTCAGGTTCACTGCTTTTCTTTGGGTGCTCATTTTCAGTTTTATTTTGACACTCTTGGCCATATCAATATCAGCCTTTCTTGAAACTTTGCGGCTATTTTCAGGTTGCAGCCAAAAAAAGATCACGGAGGCACTTGGCAGAGACTGATGAGTATGTTGCTGCCAGTAATGAATGCACGATGGATTCTCTGACGCTTTCCACTGCTTATCAGAAAATGAAATCCCTCTGTTTAAATATCAGAAACGAAGTCTTTACTGATATGGAGATCCACAACTGCAATGTGCTTCCCAGGTAAGCACACTTACTCTCGAGTTTCTTGAGCTGATAGTTTGAAAAGGTTATACTTGGAAACTATGTTTAAATTGTGGAAGATGGTAAAAAATGCCATAATACTAGATATTAAATGGTCTTGTTACTGATTTTCAATTTTTATCATTGATGTGTACTATTTTCTACTGTTTTGCAGTTTTATAGATCTGCCAAATATTTCTTCAGCAATTTACAGTGTGGAGCTTTGTAGTAGGTTGCGTGCATTCCTTGTTGCATGCCCTCCTAATGGCCCCACACCTCATGTGGTTGAGCTTGTAATTGCAGCTGCGGATTTCCAAAGGGATCTTGCAAATTGGAAAATCAAGTAATCACTTTTTTCTCGAGTATTTTGTTTGTGTATATGTTAAGTTGCCTTTTGTACTTTGCACACGCCTTGCTGATGGTTTTCATACATTCTTAGTCCTGTCAAAGGTGGGGTGGATGCAAAAGAGTTATTCCATTTGTACATCATCCTTTGGGTTCAGGATAAGCGCTTATCTCTGCTCGAGTCATGTAAACTAGACAAGGTACGCAAGATCCTTAAATTTGTCTTGCAGAGATTTGTCGTTTCTTTGGTAGACCATCATTGCAATTGTTAGCATGCAACTTAAATATGCTGTGGTCCTTATGATTTACTCATCATTAGAAAGACAGTTTCAAGATAGGCTATGATTTGCATCCAAAACCGAAATAACAACAACCCTTTACTTCTATAAGTTTCTCTGACATACTATGAAACTGATTAAGCTAATCCCTTGCAGGTGAAGTGGTCGGGAGTGAAAACTCAACATTCAACGACACCATTTGTTGATGAGATGTATGAGCGGCTGAGGGAAACCTTGAACGAATACGAGATAATCATTTGCCGATGGCCAGAGTATACCTTTGTTCTTGAACATGTATGTTTAAATACTAACTGCAAAACACTTTCTGGCCAAGTTATCTTCTTATTTGTTTTTCTTAATTTACTTTCCGGTGTATCTTTGATGTCTCTGAGAAGTTTTTACTTTCCGGTGTATCTTTGATTTTTGCTGTCTTTCTTTATATTTCCAAGTAACCAGAAATCTGATGAAATTTACCCTCTTCTGTTTTTTAAATGGCAAAAGGCGATTGCAGATGTTGAAAAAGCGATCGTCGAATCCTTGGACAAGCAGTATGTAGATGTCCTGTCTCCACTGAAGGACAATCTAGCACCTAAAAAGTTTGGCCTCAAATACATACAAAAGCTTGCTAATCGTTCTGTAACCCCCTATGTTGTTCCCGAAGATGTGAGCCCTCTGCTCCTTCCTCTCCGTCTCTTTCCCTCCTACTCCCTTGCTGACTCTTTGTTCTGTGTTGCAGTTGGGAATTCTTTTGAATTCCATGAAGAGGATGCTCGATCTGCTGCGACCTAAGATAGAGACCCAATTTAGATCTTGGGGGTCTTGCATTCCTAGTGGTGGAAGTGCAGTCCCAGGGGAGCGTCTCAGCGAAATTACTGTTATGCTGAGAACAAAGTTCAGAAACTATCTACAAGCAGTAGTTGAGAAACTTGCAGAGAATGTAAGGATGTTACACTGTTTGCAGTATATATCATAGTTTTTATTTGTTCAAGTACTCAAGTACCATCAAGAAATTGTCATAGAAGAACTTGGTGCGCTGATTTCAAATATCCTGTTTGCTGAAATTGATCCATTGACTTGCAGACGAGAATGCAGAGTGTGACCAAGCTGAAAAAGGTCATCCAAGATTCTAAGGAAACAGTGGTGGAATCTGATGTGCGAAGCAGAATGCAACCCTTGAAGGAACAGATAACTAGTACAATGAATCACCTTCATAACATTTTTGATACGCACGTTTTTGTTGCTATCTGCCGAGGCTACTGGGATCGGATGGGCCAGGTACACCTACTACTACTACTACTACTACTACTACTACTACTACTACTACTACTATTTGAAACTTCTGTCAGTTTTAAGTCACCGAGTTTTAGTAATTAATGGTTCTTCTAATCTGGTTTCAGGATGTTTTAAGTTTCTTAGAAAACAGAAAAGAGAATAGGTCTTGGTATAAAGGATCTCGTGTTGCAGTATCTGTAAGTCACTTTCACCTTTTCAATCAGACTCCTGAACACCAAAAATACAGTAATTGGTTATAGTCTAATCTGTCTTGTTGTTTACAGGTTCTGGATGATACTTTCGCATCACAATTACAGCAACTGCTTGGAAATGCACTACAAGAGAAAGATTTGGAGCCTCCTAGGTCAATAATGGAAGTCCGATCAATGCTCTGCAAGGATGCACCCAATCAAAAGGATCCCAACTACTACTACTAGACCTCTCTACCTGTTTGTGTGTAAAATGTACATCAAACTTTTCTACATATACAAGCTTGGAAAACGAGGGCAAAACTACAGGCCTTAATGGGTTTGGTGGATCGTTGGAGACATTGATGAGGAGACATCATCATTAGCCTGAGTCGGCGAAATAATGTTTCGTTGGAAGGAGAGATCAAACCAAATTTGTACAGGAAGAGGGAACAACTCATCAAGCTTGCCGCGTCAATCTCTGACATTTTCCAATTCTTTTTGTTTTTTTTATTCTTTGTTTTTTTTTAAATATGTGTTATATGATATGATATACTAGTATAGTTTCTTTCTTTCTAAAGGAATGCTTCAACTTAGAACTGACTCTCAGTTTGGTCAAAATAGAACACTAAGAACAGGTTTTGTAATTTATATTTCTCACAACCCTCAAGCATTCACTAGTTATAGAGTATATTTTCTCAAGATTCCGTTGTATTCTTTACCCCTTCTTTTGAATAGGAATGTAAACTTCTAATTTTACAAATAAGAGATGGATGAATAAGGTCGAACTAACAACTAAACGGTGTAGTAGTACACATTCTTAAACTCAACTCTCTCATTGATTGATCCCTACTTACTATCAGGGAGACCCCCTAATGAGACAAAGTAGGGGTATCCAAAAGCTTTTTCCAAAACCCCATATCCAACATATTTTCTTAATTGCCAAAATATCCCTACCTAATTAGAATTAATGAATTAGATTAGTTTACTAAGGCAGTGTTCGATAATATCTAATTCCATGGAATTAGCCATCTTTCCATGGAAATAGTCTGTTTCCATTGATTGCTCAATTCCATGGAATTTAATAAAAAGCGTGGTTTAAAGTCCAATTCCCTGGAATTCCATGGAAAGTCTTTCTTTGCCCCCCTAGAAACTAATTCCACGGAATACATTCCCATGGATTTAATTCCTTTCCCTGGTATCAAACACAACCTAAGTTTAGTTGTTAAACTATTCCACCACCGCCACCACCACCTCTACCGACACCAGCGCTGCATCCACCACTACCACCAACATCAGTGCTACCATCACCACCACCAAATTTCGTCTTTTGTTCAACAAATCCAGCCGAAACCAAATTTCGTATGGATTATATCTACTAAACTCAACCGAAAAGGTCTGGACTCTGGATGTTTTGCACAAAACCAGACGAAAATAAGCTTGGGGGTGAGAAAAATGGATTCCAGAAGAATTTTCGTCTGGATTGTACCTAACAAACTCAACTGAAAACCACTTCCCAAATTTGGTTTTCGGCTGGGTTTTTCACAATTAACCCTATTTTAGGGTCTGGGTTGGTAGTGACACAATTGCTAACTTAGTTTTCGTCTGGAATATATGCATGCAAAACTCAAGAAATCCAGACGAAAATTCTGGAAACTTAAAAATTCCGGTTGGATTTCTAGGGTATATTCCAGACGAAAATCTCACTGAACCCTATTTTTTTTTACCATTCAATCAATCAATCCACGCATAAAAACTGAATCATACACAAAATTAAACAATGGGTTTGTTAATTAGTTGTACCTGAGTCGCATATCCAGATCTATTTCATCAAGAATCTCGTTTTCATCACTTTCTCCATTGTTTTCCTCACGTTCTTCATGTTCATCACTTTCTTCAATCTATTTCACTAAGGGAGGAGAGACGGCGAAGAAGAAAGAGGCGTTGAAAATTAAATGAAACTGATTTTCAGCTTTTTGTTTAGGTTTTAGGGTTATCTTAATGATTTAGGGTCATTTTGGTCTCATCCTTAATTTAATAGGGTAACTTAGACATTTCAATATATTTTGACACCCCTTATAACTGACCCTAGGATTGTAAAATTGTTATGGGGTCTCTCTAACAGAATGGGGTGGGGGTGGGGGGGTGGGTGGGTCCCTAAACAGCCAATTTGTTTTTGTCGAGTAACACGACCAGGAAACGATACCATTTCTATTTGCTCTACTTACTACGCTCTATTTTTCCTCGCTTTTCATACCCATGGAAAGTCATATGAGATGAGCACAACGGACAAGGACTTGTACAAATTGTTGAATTCTTCCCGGGAATCTCTAGGGTGAACATTGGATACTCACAAAGCGAAGGGTAAGGAAATTACAAGTAGTGGAAATAAGAATGCTGAGACACTGGTTTTTGTGTGTTCTAGTCTCATGGTGGTTTGCATTGCTACTGGTACAATTGAAAGACAATTCACCGGAATGATGACTGGTCAGAGATCATTGTCGGAAAATAAGCGCTAAAAGGGAGAGTAAGAAACATAATTGTTGTTGTATCGACTTCAAGACTCTTTGTTAAAGATTTTTTTAGACAATTATTCCACCCTTCCCAAATAATTGGCGAGTACAACAGGTCAATGAATATTTGCCTTCACGATACTTGAAACCCCACAACCATATTGGATTCAAGGTTTGTACTCCCTTACCCCAATCAAGAAGAGCACACAAGTTAAGGTTCTGATGATGCTTTAGATGGAAAGAAAAGGGGATATTACAAAACCATCCTACTATTAACACCCGATTTACAAAACCATCCGACCGATACAAACCATTTACAAAATTGTCACACTGGGTCCACCACACCGTTAACTTTAGAATTATATCACTATTCACAGTTAGATTAGTCAGTTATTACCTAACCGTTCCTTAAGTGAGGGTGTGGGTGGGGGTGAAGGGGATCAGGTGGTGGTGGTGGGGATCAGGTGGGGGTGGTTAAGGTTCAGGTGGAGGTGTTTCAGGTTCAGGGTTCCGGTTCATGTGGTGGTGGTGGGAGTTCAAGTGGGGTGGTTCAGGTTTAGGTGGTGGGGTTCAGGTGGGGGTGGTTTAGTTTCAGGTTGTGGAGGGTAAAACACCCTCGGGACACGTGTCGATATCAGAAGGACCAGGCCCTGCTAGAAGATGTCGCAACCATACTTCGGGATTAGCCTGCAGAGCTACCTCGAGGGAAAGCTCGAAGACAGAAGACTTGCTTAGATCATCGAAGGATAAAAGCAGGAAGTCATCTTCGGAGGTATCACCGAAGGAACCGCCTTACTCGACAAACTCTGACACCACCACGATTGGGTAGCTTGTCTTATTAGCTGTAAACCACCACCACTCGGCCTATATAAGACGAGCTCGAGAAACATTGTAAGGGTTGGATTTTTGGTGTAACCTAAGTTGTGAAGGGTGAGATTAGGTTAGCTTTCTCCTCTAAACTTCTAAGGATCATATCCATGTATTAGTTACCACAAGACTTAATGAATAATCGAGTTCTTAGCCTGCTTATTCTCTTATGTATTGTCTTCGATGTGTTTTTACTCTCTTCGCACTCTTGTATGATTGAACAACAATTAGCATGATTATAGATCTGATGGCTTTTAGGTATGAAGTATTTGTGCACATTTTACACTCACACAGTTTGCGCTAGAAACATGGAAAGATTAAAACAACTTAGGGTTTGCCTGTGATTTATGATTTTCAAATTTTTTGAGGAAATTTTTTCTAGGGTTTTCAAACTTTTCTTCAAAATCGCATTTCCATCACATTTTTATTATTTTTCTGAGCTCCACCACCTTGGATGTCTAAAGATCTTCAAAGCTTTAGAACGTTCAAGGATTTTTGAGCAAACCATCAGTTTGATGAGATCGACGCTTCTACAGGGAATCCAAAGCCTTGAATCGAAGAGATCTGATCAACAATATAACAAACTCTTTCAAAAAAGAATCACAGCAGAACCCCAAGGAAAGAGTATCTTCCACCTTGGATAAATCATTTTATTTCCAAAAAACACTCGTAAAATATGATGGTGAGAAATGCAAACTAGGGGCATTTTAGGATTTTTTATCCAGTCCATATCGGGGAAACAAGCCTTGCAGTATTCATACTCAGGGTCCAGATTAGGAAAAGTAGGCGAGTCTGCCAGGATCTTTTAATTTGGAAGGAAGATTCGGATAAGACAAAAACAGTTGGGGTTTGGTCAGAACCGAGCATAACTAGCCCTTAAATTTCGCACGACAGAATCTGTTACGCATACTAGGGCGCATGTCAGACTTAGTATACTGCACCAGCCACTCTGGACCTCACAGGTTTCTTGTTTTCTATAGGTCACTATCAGCATGGCTTCGAAATCTGACCAAATACCGAAGCAAAGAGTCGGATCCCCGAGGCATGGCACGGGATCCTCGAGGCATGGCATGGGATCCTCGAGGCATAACACCAGATTTTCCACAAGCAAAGGACTATCACCAGAGGTAGCTGCAAGTACAGTACAACACAGAGAACACGTAAACGAAGAGGAAGTGCAAATAGAAGATTTGGGGCCTGATGGAGAAGGATTTCCTGAAGGTGACGAACCACTTCAGCCACAAATTCAGGAAGAAAACGGAGAGAATAACGAAGACGACAGCGAGGACGACATACCGAAGGAAGCAACACCAGCACCCCAACCCACCGAAGAAAACACCACGAGGGCTGCCCAATTTCGAAAATTGATTCAGAAGAACAAGAAAATAAGGAAACTAAAAAAGCAATTAGCAGAGGCAACCAAGAAAGCTGCGGAGAAGTCAGCATCAAACTACAAAGGGAGCAGCGAGGGAAACTCTCGCCCACAAACTGTATCACGATCCAGGGGACCTACAACGTCAAGAAGTCACACCAAATTCAAGGGAAACGACCCCAAGGACCCTGAGATAGTGATCTCGAGCAGAAAAACCGAGCCCAGTATACGTCCGAGAGGGAACAACATACATTTAATATACGAAAATGAGCAGGCAAGAAAGAACGCCGAGACACAAGCTCTACAACAAGTGATGATGGAACAAATCAAAGCGCTTCGAGCAGAGCTCTTCGATAATCGAATGCAACTGACTGACAAAATGAAGCTTACTCAAGCAATCAACGACGTCAACCGTTCGCCACTAAGCCCCGAGCTCCTCGCTAAAGCCATCCCGGTAAAATGCACCATGCCAATCTTTGCTTCAATCTTCGATGGGACGGGAGACCCAACTCTGCACATCAAAATGTATCTACGAGTATTCATGGCTTATGCTGATAAAGACGAGGTGCTTTGCAAGTATTTTCCTTCCAGCTTGAAAGGGAAAGCCTTGGCTTGGTATGACAGCCTAACAGCCAGTTCGATCTCGTCTTTCGAAGAGCTATCCAAAGTATTCATACTTCATTTCTTATACAACAACTCATCAAAGCCAGGAGTAGAGATACTGTTCAGCATTAGAGTCAGACCCGAAGAATCCATTAAAAGCTTGAAAGACAGGTGACTGCTCAGTGCGTCGAAGTAGGAAATGGAGCTTCGGAGAAAAACAAGGTGAGGGCATATCTAAATGCACTCGATAAGAACCATCCATTGTATGACAGACTCTTCTCCAAGAATGTGGAAACACTACAAGACCTCCGAAAGTACCAAAAGGAGAGAATCACACTGGACGAAATCAAGGAGCAATCAACCCAAGGGAGAGAAGCCATATCAAAACAGGTGCACTCCATAAACAACTTGTTACTCGAAGAGCGAGATCAAGCCACGAACCACCAAGCAGGGGACTTTTCAAAGCGAGAAAGGCAGGACGATGCAGGAAGATATGGAAGCGAGGGAAAATTTAGTGACGGATGATATCATGGCAATAGGAAGTACAATGACAGTAGAGGCAACGACTCTCGAAGGGAATTTGAAAACAGCGGTGCTCAAAGAGGACAGGAGGGAGGCAGAAAGTTCGGTGTACAAAGACCAGGTTTCCTTGCATTTCAAGATAGAAAGCTGCCAAAGCTGTGTGTAACCATCGAGGATGCTCTCCGAAGCATCGAGCAATCCGAATTGGCAGCCGAGATGAGATACCCGAGGAGCAGAGGAAACCAACCAAAGCACACTCGAAACTCTAGGGATTACTGTCAATTCCACCAATTCTATGGGCACACAACAGAGGACTGCGTCACCGCGCAAGATCAAATCTACTTTTTATCTCAAAAGAAAAATTTAAGCACTTCCTTGAACTACCAAAGCCACCTCCAAATCAACCGCAACCATAGGAGAAGAAGCACGAAGCGTACGTAATAACCATTGACTGAAGCGTCCCAAGATTTGAGGACTGCAACTCCATAGTTCACGCAGATATCTGTTGACGAAATCTCGAAGGCATCCCCACTGATA
>JAJJMA010110612.1:3114-13475 GCA_023529015.1 Papaver nudicaule | reverse complement strand
GGTTGCATGTATGTTGTGTTGCATGTATACTTTAGCAAGTGTGTATGCGTACTACTCATGTTATTTAGAAAATAGTTACTATCATGTATGCGAGAGCATGTACTGACTTACTTGGGATTGTTTGCGTGTCACAGAGAAAGCGAGGTGATGATGCTGCTCCCGTGCTTCCTATTGCTGGGACGCCTAGCACTGAGGATAAATTCTTTGAGGCGTATAAAGAGATTGGCAGGAGAACTACTCCTCTCGTTAGCCGAGTCAATCCAGGGGCTCGTTTTGCTCCAAAGTATAACAGTAAGACCAAGTCTCCGTCGTTAATTGTTGTACCTGGCAAGATCATCAGGTTCTCTTTGCAACGGGGTGAATATGAGGCTTCTTCCATTGACTTTCGCGCTCCTAGAGCCCCCCTAGCTCAGTGGATCCCTTGGTTGGATTCCATGTTGAATGATGAGAAGGTGTATAATATCTTAGTAGAAGTCGGGATTGCACATGCGGTGAGGGCGTCTGGCAAGTTGAAGGTGCATGTAGATGTTGACGGTGTCGTCGCCTTTGCTTCCCGTTGGTGTGAATCTACAAATACCGCCGTCGTGGGATTTGGGGAAATCACCATTTCTCTGGAGGCGGTATCATCTCTGTACCATCTTCCGGTACTCGGGAAACTTCCGAGGGACTACCTTGGGCTCCCTTGCGATGTCGTGGTTGATCAAACAAATGCGAAGATTAGAGATCTTCGTTTACCTAACGCCTCTGCTGATGAGATATATACCAGGTGGATCCATTACTGCCATTTGTCTGGAGGTAGGAGTGACGCCCTCAGTAATACCAAGATTATAGCATCGTTCCTTACACTCTGGTTGTCGCGGGATATATTTGAGGATGATCCCATTAGGACGTTGAAGTCTTTTGTCGTCCCATACGATGTTCGGCTGGCGCGGGGTATGCCTTTACCAATTGGTAGTTTGTTCCTTGGGTCCCAGTACATGCATTTAAGTGCTTTGGCCAGGAACATGTCTAGTTCTTCCACGGGTCGCATTTCGTCGTTTGTCAACCTTCCCTTCCTTCAGGCTTTCTTGTGGGAACACTATGTGAACTATGCTCCGCGGGGTGGTCTCCCTTCAGATTCATTGGAGTACGCCAGGATCATGTGGTGGAGCGACAGGCAGCCCAAGGACTCAGTGAAACTGATAGATTTTCTGGACAGGGATGAGTGTGTCTGTTTTCGTCCATGGTGCAACATTCCTGATGATAGAGTCTTTCAATTCGAGACTACTGCGGAGGCCGAGGAAGTCGTTTTGCGTTCCGGGTCTCGCGGTGTCACTAGCATCGAGTACGACGGTCAGCAGGTGTTCCTGTGCAGTAGCGTCTCAGGTTTTATCCTTGGCTTTTATCAGGGCGGGTTGGTGAGGCAGGCATACAATATCGACATAGCAGTGGGTTCATGGGATTCGACCGAGACGTGCCTTTGGATCGTTCTCTCCCTCCTTCTAAGGATGACTTATGTGAATACTTAGACCCTAATCAGGACCCTGGGAGGAAGGTCATCTTCTTGGTTACCGATAGACGGATGAGGGTCACTCCCGAATTTAACCAATTCTGGGATTACACTTTGTTGGCTCTGGGTAACTTCATGAAGGGAGTGAACACATCTGACAGGTTCGCGTTCACTGTGACACCTCAGGTAACCCCCCTTCCCTTACTTCTTGCTCACATGTACGTCTTTTCTCACTTTGCCTTTACCGGAATTCTCTTTCTTGGTAACAGATGACACCCCCTCTGATGGTTCAATCCAGGAAGAAGATTAAGAGCAATAGGATGGAGTTACCTGAGGGGCTTCCCCAATGGTGGGCTCATGTCCCTTTCCACCTCAAGTAAGTTGTTTGCGGTCCGGTGGAGCTCCTTGTTCTATATATATCCCTCCTCCCTTCTTGAATTTCCTGTACAATCTTGCAGGGTTCTGTACCGAGGGTACCTGAAGTTGCCGCAGAGTCCCCAGCTATTGAGGTGGATGTAGGGGACAAGGTGGGTGAACCAGTTGGTGTTGGTCTTTGTGCTCCCAACGAGGCCATTGGTCGCGAGCTTGTCCAAGTAAGATATGTTGTCTTTCAATGTCTTTGCCGACCGTTTCCCTTTATGATTAGTAAAAGGGATTGACTAACCATCTGGGTCTTGTTTCTATAGGAGCAGGAGCATGAGGGTCGCGCTGATGCTGTTGTTGTCTCGGAGATCGTGGGAACACCAGAGAGTGGGGAAGGCTATAATGACGACATGGGTACCACCATTCCTGAGACCGTTGACGAGGTCGTTTCAAATGGTTCGGGAGCAACTATTCCACCGAGGCAGACACCGGACGATGGTGTAGAGACCACTCTCCCCAAGTTTTTGGCGAGGTTGTTTCGGATGATGTGGAGACGACTATTCCTTCGACTGAGCAGATGTCCGAGGGTGGTGTGGATCCGGAGCCTTCTTATCCTGGCGCTGGAGTTGCCTTTTCTTCGTCTATTAGCAGAGTTCGACCCGGCTACACCTTGGTGGGCAACTTCCCGGTGTTGAGTAAGTATCAGACACTGTACGACTATATTTGGAGGAACTTCGGCCATATTGCTCATGACAGGGAGAAACGACTGTTTTCTGAGTCAATAGTTGGCACTTTGTTGTCGAGGATGACCGAGATGATGACCCAATCCATTGATTCCGCTGATCCGCTTGACGTCTAAGATTGGGAGGATTCCATAGATGTAGCTGAATCTAAAGGCTTTAATGTAGCTTCGTTACAGGTTCGAGAAAGCTAAGGCGTGGGGGTCTCAAGAAGTTCTTCGAGAGAATGAGGAGAGGGTAGCGAGGCTGAAGGTCGAGTTGCAGAGGGAAGAGGAGGAGTTGGAGCGGCTAAGGCTGTCTTGCAAGGGCGAATCTAATAGGGTCTTGAGTGATTTTCCCAACTATTTTTTTTTCTAACGCTGAATGGGTTGTCGGTATTTTCTATTGACTGGATAAGATTGTGTTTTCTAAGAGATATTGAAATAAAAGACTTTTTTTAATTAATCTGATGAAACGAAAATCCTATCTACTGCACGCTATGATGCACTGCTTTGGAGGAATGCAAATACAATAAACAGGAGGCTTAGTGCCGACCTCCTTTGTGCTTCTGGTGAAGCACTGCTAAACTGAATCCATACCCATAGCCAATGTGGCATGGAGCGAATTATTTTATAGTTCCATGGGTTCTTCGGGTTGCTTGGGTTAGAGATATGTGAACCCGTGCTTGCCCAAGTTAGTTCGGGTTGGTAAAATATAGCCCATAGTTGCCCAAAATTTTGAAATACTTAACCCAACCCGCCCAATGTTCGGGTTGGGCATGGGTTGGGTGGGTTGACCCAACCCAAGCCCCACCCCTAGTTTGAGGTGTCAAGGGGACGATAAATGGGAAACATCGGCCTTTAGGGCGGATGGAACCCTGAGGCGGTAAATTAGTTTACCGCTTATCATTCACGAGAATGATAAGCGAGTTACACAGCCGAGGGACCTCCTTCGAAACATCAAAACTTAACTTCGAAAAGGAATTACAGAGAACAGAAGGGTCGAGCTCTAGGTCGCAATAAGAGAAAAGTACCATGTCTAAGCTCCAACCTTGACCGGCACTCCCCCATCGTGCTACCTTATTATCCAGATCCAAAATAGCAGTTACCCACCGTAAGTTCCTTATTATACTTAGGCTAAATGGGTTATCATGACACCACTATGTCCTCTCGGAAGATACCTCGTATCTTCGATACCCACCTAATATTCTAAGGCAAAACGGGTACCTATGATGTCGATAGCCAGTGTTTGCTTTAAACCAGGCAGGTAGCTCAAAGCCTTTGGGAAGGGTGATCCGTAAGCCCCCACTAGCTTGGTTTACTTTCTCTCACATCGAAGTAAGCCCCGAAGTCAGATCACAAGAAAATAAATAAAACAAAATAATAAAACAAAAAATAAGAACGCTCGATAAACAAAAAACAAAAGGGGTTTTCTATGATCATAGATACAAGTGTGGATAACAAAAAAGATCAGAAAATCTATTTCTTCAAACAAACAAGAAGATTGAGAATAAAACAAACTCGCTCTTTAAACACAGGAAGAGGGTGCGCCGGACAAAGAATCAAGACGAGGGGTAGAGAAAATCTTCATCCAATCCCAAAGTTCTTTTTCAGCTTCTAAGTCCTCTTCCTGAGTTCGAAAGCTAGAAAGGTCTCTCTTCAGAGGAGTATCCTCCTTCATAGGCTCAGCTCTTTCTTCTTCTTCTTCACTATACTCCACGGCGAATTCTCGAAATAGATAATTATTCTCCTTATAGTTGGCATCGAAAAAAACATCCTTGCCACCTCCAGTGCTTACTTCATCAGAGTCACCATGATCCAACAACTTGACATCCTTTCCGACACCTTCAGTACCCTCACCAGCCCTCGTCTCGGTATCACTCTCAGAATCATCTCTCGAATGGTCCTCAGGAAGACCTTCCGCGCCTCCTGGGGGCGTGCCATCAGAATCATTATCATCACTCTCATTCCCCGAGTCACTACTTTCGGACACACCCTTTAGTATACCCCTTTGGTGCAACTCTTACCTCACTAGCCTTACAAAAACCTCATGAGGAAGAAAATTTACATCATCAGGAAGCTCTAAGTCAGAGTCATCTGCACCAAGCGCTCCATAGCCAGCAGGTTTGACCCCAATATCTCTAAAAAAAGAACGACCATGTTTTCGGCAAGCCTTACTAGCCGCCAGAGCAGTAGTTAGGGCAGATCGAGTAAGCACTTCCTCCGTAACATTTCATTGATTAAGTTGAGGGCGCAAGAGGGCAAGTCTTTAATCATATTTATTAGACTTTCTTCACACTGATGGCGATGATCACGCTCGGCGGCCAGATCCTGGGCATTTCTTTCAGAATCTGTCGAGCGACGCTTTCATTCGATATCAATTTCTTTCAAATGTCAATTCGCGTCAGCAGTCCGAAGTCGACATTCCAGGTCCAACTCTCGATCAAGATCCTGGGCTTTCCTCTCAAACTCCAATTTCCGGTTGGACTCCTCAATCAACTGAGCAGCACTCTCGTCTCTCGCAGATTTGGCGTTGGACACCTTCTGTAGCAAGTTGGCCTCGATGCCTACAACAAAGGAAAGAAGTAAAAATATTAACTACCAGAGCATAACCAGAAAATATAACACGACAATAGAACAAAATGTCAAAGACTAGATGTCATACTTTGTTTTATAATCATATAATTCGTAACTTCATGTTGATTAGTAAAACGAGGCTGGGCAGCCCTTTCCCTAATATCCTCAGTCAAACTCCATCCTAACTTGGCAAGTTCAAGTCGATATTCATCAGTTAGTCGAGCAAAGTGGTCCCTCGAAGATTTCGCCTTTCCCAAATCTCTGCTTATTTCATTACAGCCTTTCTTCAAGCCATCATTTTCTTTGACTAATTCCTTATTAACGTTCTTCAAAGCAGACGTATGTTTTTTCAAATTCATATTATCTTCTTCCAATTTCTCAATTACCACTCTACCATACGCACTAATCGACCGCTCCTTGCGGGCAACATCTCGCTCTTGTGTCAACTGAGTAATGTCCAATTGAAACTGGTGCATCTCTTGAGCACCTCTTTGATTCTTTCCCTTTTCATGATCCAATAGTTTCTCTGCCTTAACTCTCTTTCTATTTTCCTCGGCTAAAAGATTCTCAGCTTCTAACCTTTTCTTCTTATAATAATCTCGGTCATCTCGAGCTTCAGTCATTTCTCTCGTAAAACGTTCAATTTCATCTCGACGACCTTTGTCAACCTCGTAGGCAACATTAGTATACTTCTGACTCTCTTGGTGGAGTTTTCTTTTCTCCTCTTATAGCTCCCTTTTTTTTACAAGCAATGGAAGCAAGCTTTTTTTCAGCATAAGCAATCATAACTAAAATCTCAGCAAAATCACAAGGCACACAAAGTCATACCTATTAGCTTCATCTGCTCATAGGCGCTACAAGCCTTTTCTTTAGCAAGGTCCTCATGCATTCTAAGAACCTTCCGCTCAAAATACTCAGCTTCGCCAAACAATCCAAAGGAATAGCCCAGAAGACCGGAGGCATGATGATCCCCTTAGCAAAACGATTGAGAAAATAATTAGTGCGTTCCGAGCTCGGGAAAAGGCAATAGAGCAAAAGGACTAGCACCATACTCACCATTTGCAGCACATCGAAACTTTCTTCATAAGACATGGGAGGATTACGAGGATCACGATTCTCCCCGAGACAATCACCTCCAAAAATATCACCAAGTTTCTTGCAGAACGAAGGATCAAGAGGATGGCGCACGGGGTCCGAAACATGAGACTTAAATCGGGATGAAATCTCCAGGGATAATTCACTGGGATTGTGGTTCCCTACAAGTGTTTCCTTGAATCTTTTGGCAGTATATGGTTGGACGTGCTTTCTAACAAAACTCGGAGCAGGCGAAAATTTAGAACTACGAGGATAACTAAGAACCATATTTTTCGGACGATCAGTGTCAATAGTAGAACCATCCTTTCGAGGAAGCAAAACATCAACCATAGGGATGACCTTTCCCAAGGGTTTGGCTGGAACTTTGGCAGAGGCAGAAACCATGGCAGAAGCTGAGGCAGCAACCATGGCAGAGGCAGAGGCAGTAACCATGGCAGAGGCAGAGGCAGTAACAACCTAGACAGGTGCTCTAGAAATAACACTATTCGAAGTAATAGAGGTTGGCTCCTTAGGAACAATAATAGGAGCAAGAATATTAAAAACCTTCGAAAGAGGTAGCTTATCCGAAAGATCCATCCCCATCTCACCACCTTGGGGCTTCGTAGTCACCTTCTCCTAGGCCGTCGAAGCCACCTTCGAGGATTTCTTACACACAACCTTCTTACGGGGCTTGATAACCTTTTTCTCCATCTCCCCAAACTCGAAGGCCATGGAAGCATCATTTAAAGTCACAACTGTGGTAGGCACCCCCTCATCCTGCAGGAGAGAACCCGTATTTCTCAGGTTACAAACAGAGGCAAGTATTTATACTCTAAACAAAACACATCCTAGGCTAGTAAGTATTTGTTAACTGATCCGTAGTCTCGTCTCCTGCACGAACACGCTTTAAGTTCCTCGGAACATCTTCAGAGATGCCTTTCCCTTTTTGTAAAGCATGGCGAGATAATTCTCTTTCTTCGTCAGAAAAATGTATGGGAAACAGATGCTGGGTTGAGAATTGATGACCTGCTTCGAACTCCGTACGAGGGAAAAGAAGCCTGCATCCTTCCAGCCTCGGAGAATGGGACCAGTAAGCAATATAGGCTCCGAGAACCAATCCTCATCTACTGAATAGTTTGAAAACTTTGGGATCAAGTTCACCTTACCCTTTACAGGTCTGAATCGAACACCCCAGGGAGCAGCATCGTTGTCGAGAGTCAAGATAGGCTCGAAGTGAAGGAAAAAGTTCTCGGCAGTAAAATAAAACTTTGCCACAGAACCCGCCTCGGAATTGTTCTCGGAATTAGAGACCCACTCATTTATCAATTGAATCGAGCTGCATTATACCTCGAGGACTAGGCAGGGAGCAGAGAATTTCAAGAAATAAAGGATTGGACGGACGGTAAAATGGGGGAATCACCCCGGCAAAAATCTGATGTGATATGATTAGAAGTCTCTCCTCATTGCACCAGTACTCTGCAACTAACTCCGGAGACAGCCGACCGCCGGGAGCATCAACGGCCCTCAGGCCAAAGGAATCGGATTTAAAACCCAAATTCCTCATCTTAGAGATGAGAGCTTCGACTATAGAAGAAGAAGCCATGAGAAAGGAAAGAAAGTACGCAGAGATACGTGAAGATATAGCCGGCGTCGGAAATTACAAAGGTGGAAGAGATTGAAGTTTAGGAAAGCAGTAAAACAAAAAAGAACACACCTTTATGAGATATTACACGAAATAAAACATGAGAAGACAGAGGATTCTGATAATAGAACGATTGATCAAGAGATGGAGTTTAGGGTTTCGGAAGAACCAGTAAGCCGGAGCTGAGGAAGGATAATACGAAAGGACAAAATTTTTTTAGAGAAGAAACTAAAACTTAAATAGAAGAAGGAAACCAGCGCTACTGTTCGGGAGGTCAAAAGGTAGCTAGAATCTCAGGAACATGCAGAACGTGTCACTGTAACGTCACTTCAAGGTCATAATGGGGCACATGTCACGAAGACGATTTCGAAGCGGAATTTCCTTCCCAAGCATTTTCAACACTAGGGAAGGAAAGAGGCTAGGGGGTAAAAGCTACGAAGGGCGCTCGACACAACTCTCGATAAAAGAAGATAAGTCTTGGGATGTGAATGGAGGAACGGGGTTTGACAGTTGTGAAGATACCGAAGAAGCAGCCAAGAGTCGAATACTCCACAGAAAGAGGGAGAGCTTCGAAGAGTTAGACATGTCGAAAGAAAGGTGCCGAGGACAGCAAGGAATCTCGAAGACACCTCGAATAGTAACCGCCTTACTCGACAAAATCTGACACCACCACGATCGAGTCGTTTGTCTTATTAGTTGTAACCCACCTTTGACTCCTCCTATATAAGGAGGGCTCGAGATCCATTGTAGGGGTTGGAATTTTTTGTGTATCCTAAGGCTTGTGAGACGGATTAGGTTAGTATCTCCTTAGGTCTTTGGGACATAATTTCCATGTATTGTAATTCCAAAGCTAGTATTTTCAGTAATGGTTTATATATAAATCTCATGTTCATTTGCATTTGAATTTACCTCTCGATATATATGTATTGTTCAATCTCGTAATCATCAAGGCATAGTGTAAAGGGTTCTAATTGTAGTAGGTTGTAGTATTTCATGGTTGTTAGGTATAAAGTCTATATGCAGATTTTATACCGACACAGATACGATGAACGGGCTAGGAGATATGGCGCAAACACCAGGGAACGCGCAAAGCATAAACCGTCAAAATTTACAATGAAGTACTCCTAGAACTTTACTACTCAGTGAAAACGACGAGGTGAACATCTTTATTAAAGTCCGTTTATTTTAGATCCAATACCTTCTTCAACGAGTGGAGACTTAGCGCAATCATCATGCTTTAGAAGAATTTTCTATGAGGGGATATCGAAAGTTTGGATCTCCACAATGAACACGTTAAGAGGATATATAAAAAACGGGAAGGCACACGTTATACACCAAAATTGGAGACGTTCAGATCTACACCAAGAACAAGAATACAATCGACTTCCCTGGTGTCTCTCTACTGACTGCTGTTTTCGGCTACCATTGGATGGGTCATTGTTTCGTAAAGCGTCGATGCTCCACCTCACTCAACACTACGGATTCAACTCTGAACACCAATGGCCGCTCCTTGCTTAATAGAAAGTATGCCTGTAACACCCGCAATCCTGACACAGACCCATACCCGAGTCCATGGCAGTATACGACATGTTAACCCCCTAAGCGAGAGCCCAAATACAACCATTCAATCTCAAGCTTAGGATACTATACACCACACCCACTAGACTGGAAAGTATGCCCCAATACATAGAGTCATATATACAGCGGAATCACATTACATCAACACAGTTCATAGAGTTCTAGGGGTGATGCTTCATGGTTCATACATGTTACTACTACATCAGAGTATAATGCTGGGTATCTCACATCCGTTGAGGTGAACTGATGCTTGAGGTACTCCTCAAAGGCTTAGCTTCAAGGTATACGTCTACAAGGTCTAGTGACTTACTGGTTCTGTAACATCTCATGACATATAAACTCACTTCTTATGATCAAGTGTACTACACATCAATACCTCTCTTCAGTGTTGACTCGTATCATAAGGACTAACTCAACATGTCATGGTTCACTACTCAGCCATGAGGTGGTGCTATATTGAGATACTATATGTACTCCTGTATGGTATAAGACATCATGCATGCACTGATGGCAACAACTCTCTGAGGGTTAGAGCATCATCATTGCTTACGTAAGGGTAATCTCAATATCCTTGTCCTGCTCTATGGTCGAGGTCACATCATGGTCTTAACAGGATCATTGAGTACTATCATGAGTATGGTTTCCCTCAATGTATTAAGTAAGGGTAAATCAGGGTGGATGATATGAGGTAGTCGTAGTGAGACTAATAGGTAACACATCATCTGAGATGTTTAAAGGTTTGAGAGGTGAGTACAATGACTTGACCAGCAGTACATCATACATCAACTCACAGCTTCAGGTTTAACAGGTTATGCAGTATATAGGTAACATCAGCATCAGACAACTATCAGCGGCAAGGGTTCATACTAACAACTAGGCATAGCTCATGGTGGTCATGTTTATCATCAGGCAAAGGGTTC
>JAJJMA010110563.1:0-10803 GCA_023529015.1 Papaver nudicaule | reverse complement strand
TACCCTTTATATCATACGTTATTATCAAGGTTATTTTTGCATTTAATCAGTACAGTACAAAATATCACAGATTTTGCTGGGTAATTATTAACGCCAGAATGGACAGTTACAAAGACAAGGGTAATTCGGTCAGTAGGAAATTCAACGGGAATTTTGAATCTTAATTTTGGTAATTAACGATTTTATATGTTTTGGTAATTATGAAGGGGATTAATGTTTTGGTGAATTTGGGGGGTGAGTAAGGGTGTTTTTGGAAACATGCACTTATTGGGAAGAGAAATGGGATTTTTTAGGGAACTGTGTTAGTGGAAGCAGGGGAGTACATTTTGGAGTTGCTAAAATTGGATATTCTTTGGACAATTTTATCCTTGGTGTTTTTTGATATTTACGGTTTTGTTGTTTTTGACTTATTGGACCGTGAAATCTTGGATGTTCCATCATGTTTCTCCATGATTTTTGCTAACCACTTCTTTTGTTTTTTTACTTTTACATTTACTGTGGGGAGTAGTAAATACCTGGTTTTATACTTTTACTGTGGGAGTAGGTATTGGTAAAATACAAAGCAACACCAGGGCCGGGAGAAGGCAATGATTAATGGACTGTTTTCTTGGGAGGAACTGGTCAACTAGATTCCAGACCTTGGCATGAGCAATTGCCTCCAACAATTTGCATGTTGGTGATGCATTGGCTCACACTAGGCAAATACACCATCATATCACTATATTCACTAAAAGAACCGTGATTTTTGGCCTTGGCAAAAAAATTTCGGCCTTGGACTACAAGACAAAACGGGGCGAATTCCCTAAAGTACCCTCTAAAACCATGAGATTACTAAATTACCCTCCACTAATCCTAATCTTAACCCAACCCAAAAATTCTTCTAATCTATTTCAGTTTCTATACTTCTGTCTCTCTCTCTAACTGCCGAAAATTTTCTTCTCTTCTTCTTTTTTTTGTTTCGTTTAAACGACGAATTCATCGACGATTAACGAAATTTCTCCGTCGATTAAATGCCGCCGAAAACTCCGAAGAAATTAATCCTTAAAATCTCTAATAAACCCAAGGATGCATCATCGAATCGAAACGAATAAGAACAAGAAGAACCCGGTGAAGGAAGTGGCCAAATCGATGCTGCCGGAGAGGAAACCCCCCCAATACAACCCGATATGCGTTATAGAAGGTGATTTCAGCAACCCCTGTTGAATTATTTGAGTTTCATTGATAAACATACATCGAATCGATGAATTTATCTTCAAATTTATGTTGAATTTTTCGAACCCAGAGACAATTTCAGCCTAGACAAAAGTTTAGATCTCAAGCCGAAACAATTTCGGCTTGGAGAAATTCAAATTTGTCTAGGCCGAAATTCTCTCTGGGGTTAGAATTTCGGCCTAGACAGAATTTGAATTTCTCCAAGCCGAAATTGTTTCGGCTTAAGGAAATTCAAATTTGTCTAGGCCGAAAAAAGAAACGTATCTGCCATTTGAAAAAAGTATTTTCGGCCCAGAGAATCATATTATCGTGTAGGCCGAAAATGTTTCTGTGTAGCATGTTTAGATGTTTTCATCCAAATTACATTGTGTTTTATCGATGAATGTTTCGCTGATGAATGTTTTTATGATACCAAAGCAGGGGACGGGAAGTTACTCCCCTTGTAAATGCACCAGCACTAGACCCCCGAGTTGGCGAGAAAAGAATAACGGCTTCGGTAAGGAATAAGAGTATAGCCCCGGTAGCGGCTAGGGACGAAGAGTTGTTGCGGTCATTTCTTCCTCTTCCCAGAGGGGGGCCTGTCATCCAAGAACCAGGAGACATGCCAAGAAGAGTTGCTAGAGAGGAGGAAAGCGAAGATGAACCTGTTTACGAAAATGATAACGCTAAGAGAAAAGGAAAGAAGCCATGGATAAAAAAAAGGCAAACAGAAAGAAGAATACTGCTACTTCTGTAGAAGGAGAAGGAGAAGGTGATGAAGAAGGCAAAAAAGAAAGAGTGAAAGGCACACATGTTCCTTCGGCCGATAAGTTCCTTGTTCAAGATGACGAAACCGACATCGGTCTTCCTCAAGATGGAGGACAACTGCTCATTGGCTACCAGCAGTCTTGGGCGTCTGTGATTTATCGCATGAAGGTGACATGCCTAAACCTTGGTTGTTGTATTTATTATGTCTTCTTCTCGATAACTAGGTCATTTTGGATTACTTAACACGATGATTTTTGTAGAATCACAAAGATGATGTTCAGCTTTTGAGAAATCAAAGCGCGGCTGTTTGGGATATCAATGAGGAATTACAACCCATCCAAGATCTGGTTAAATAATCGGGACTATACCCAGCGGTCATCAACAGAGCGAGTATGACATGGTGACATGCTCCGCTATGGTTGAAAGGTTTCATCCAGAGGTGTTAACCTTTCAATTTCCCAAATATGAGGTGGGTTTCACTTTAGATGATCCAGAAAAGGTGCTTGGTCTTGCGGTCGATGGGGTGAACCCGTGTGCCGAGTATGCGTCGAAGAATTGGGACCAACTAAAAGATTTGGCCCTGGAGGTTCTTGGTTGGGTTTCAATGAAGACCACTTTCGAGTTCGAAGCGTCCGTGGCCGAGAATCAAACTGGTACGACAGTTAAGAAGTGTTCCAAGATCAAGTTGGCTCATTTGAAGACCGAGTTCGGGGGAACCAAGGCAAGAGAACTAAAGAGACAAGAAGACATAAGGAATGGAGTACAGAATCCCGTGCCCCCCGTGAACCCTGACCACTATAAATACTATGCAGGTGTGTATATGTTGTACACTCTTGGAGCTGTTTTATTTCCTGTCAACACGGGAAACAAGGTGAGCGCGCATTTTCTCCAATGGTTGAGTCCGTTGGAGTATACAAGGAAGTACGCTTGGGGTACGTCTACTCTTGCTTACCTTCTTGACGGCCTCTCAGTTGCCTCTAGGCGCAATCTGGTTAATTTAAGGGGGAACTTCAGCTTGCTACAAGTATCGTCGACAAACATTACCCCTTGATTTAATTTTCATGCATACACAGGGGTATTTTAGGCTTAGGATTCACCTTACACTTATGAGCCGACATAGTTTCGGCTTAAATTATTTTGCAACTATCAGGGCCGACAATGTTTCAGCTCTGAGTGTTGTATAATTTTCTGGGCCGAAAACATTTCGGCTGTGAGTGTTGTATATTTTTCTGGGCCGAAATTTTCATTGTTACTACCGTGTTGGATGTTGGCTTAAACCCTAACATGTTGAGGTTCAATTTTATCGTGTTTTGTGTTTAGGCTTTTACTTATGATCATTTTAAAAGCTTGGCTCCAAAGTTGGATGACCCTACGAAGATGCCAATAGATCCCGAATGGGCGGAAGGTATGCCTACTGGAGGAAAGTGGGTTTTCAAGAAACCAAGGGAAAAGGGTAAGGTTGAGAAATTGATAGAAGTCAGGAAGAAGATGGACAATTTCGACTTTGAACATGTTGAATTCAACCCGTACAATATTTTCAAAGAGAAAGGAACGGAGGAAGTGCCATCAACCTCACTCGCAACCTACTACGGACCAATTTGGTACCCAGGAGGGAAACTTATATACGACCCAAGACAGATTCTTCGACAAATGGGAATTATACAAAATGTTCCGAGAGATATCGAGAATAAGTATAAGTTGGTGCCTCTAGGTCGTTCAAATGCAACACAAAGCACTTTCGGAAACTGGGTCCCCATTTATCACCCGACACCGGACTATAAAACGTGGAAAAATCGTTATGACAACCTACTTCCTGCAACGGTTAACGCGTATGACCCCGCTCTTTTCGATGAGGGCAGTTACTTGAAAATTATAGGTAACGATGAGGAGCAAGCGGCGGGATATGCAGACTGGTATGCCCAACAATCTCATCCTTTAGTCATTAATCGGGCTCAACAAGACATTGCGGATGCCGAAGAAGCTGAGACGATTGCAGAAGAAGCTGAGAGGGAGGCTCAGAGGCAGGCTGCTCTAGGTAACATCAAGGTTCCCTCGACTGCGGGAGAATGAAAGAAGATGTGTATGACCATGGTAAGTGTTTTCAATTGATTTTGTAAGTGTTTTATCTTTTTTAATGTTAAGAAATATCTAATTAATATTGTTATTTGCATGGCAATAGGTCAAGCAAGGAACCGCTCTTTTGAAAAAAGTGGGAGAAAAAATCAGGTGCAAAAAGGGAGGACTATCGGTGCAAGAGCAAGAAAAGTGCGTCGCGGATTTGACCAAAATCTTTGAAAAGGGTGAAGCTTCTCTTCGGGTGGAGGAGGCCCCAAAGAAGACCAAGAGGAGTCGCCAAGAAGACGAAGGTACGAGTGGAGGCAATGGACAAGATGGTCGTGGTCGAGGAAAAAACAAGAGAGGTCGTTAATTAGTATTTCAAAACAATGATGGCTTATGGTTTTATTTTTAAGTACATTTGAATCGGTTAGGTTTCACTCTTTAAGTACATTTGAATCAGTTATGTTAAGTACAATGGCGTGTTTTAATATATATATATATATATGTCTCTGTATGGTGTGTTTTGCATATAAGCTCTCTTGCGTGTTCATCATTAGCCAATGACATAGACAGTTTCGACTCTGAAGGCATGTGAACACCCTGGGCCGAAAAGGTTTCGGCCCATGAACCTGTTTCCATCCCTAAGCCGAAACTGTTTCGGCAGACGATAGTTGGATTGTCGAATGAGCCGAAACTGATCCAAGGCTTATATTAGAAATCAGATTTATTTTTTCACTCTCTCTCCTTATCTTCTCTTCTACTTCTACTACTCCCTTACAACTAAAAAAGAACCTAAAGAAACAAAACCCCAAAAAAAAAATCATAAACCCTCAATCAAAATATAACGACTAGTACCACTCACCAAATCATAACATTGGCATGGAAAGTGTGATTAGCAAACCCCATTTTGAAGTTGAAAACCTTGGAGCTCAACCAGAAGAATCAATCCCCCCAAATGAAGATCAATCGGAGCAAGAACAACTCGGGATGCGTCAAGGAAGGTATTATACAGATACCCATCGACTTATTTGTGTGTTTGATTGATATACTAGTTTAAACACAAGATTTTTATGTGTTCTTTACGTGCCCAGAAAAATTTTTGGCCCATAAATGTAATCAAAACACCCAGCCGAAACTAACGCACTTTATTGATAACTTTATGGATTAGTTTCGGCCCATACAGTCCAGGAAAGTGTGGGCCGAAATTTATTCTTATTTCCAACCCCTTCCACGTGTATAATTCAATTTCGGCTCAAGTAGGTATTGATAACTGTAAGCCGAAAATTTGTCTGTCTTACTTGTATTGATATTTGCAACAGCGAATCCCTTGCAATTGTTGTTTATCAACCTCCCCCACCACCAATTCGTGAGGATGATCCAAGCGTGATTGAAACACGACGTGAAAGGGATGAACACATTGATCCCCCTCTTCCACGACCACAGCATTTGCGTGGGGAATATGCTCCTGGCCTGCGTATGGATTATCGTGATTTTCTTCCTCCCCAAGTCGAAAGATTTGTCGATCACGATGAATGGCAAGCAAATGTACCTCGTAATCTTAAAAGAAAGAGGGTTGGTGAGGGTGTGGAAAATTTTCCTTGTGGTTGTACACTTTGCGTTGAAGTTGCACGTCTCCGTCCACTTGTTGAGGCCAATGGCGGACCGAGCTGGGAACTAATCCGCAGCCGAACACGGTTTGGAACTGGTTTCACTGGTTGAGTTTTATTAAGTGTTTTGGTATTGTTCTTCTTTTATGTTATGGGCAGACTTAAACATCCTTTGATGGTGAGTCAATTGTATCGTTGAATTGTTATTTTGTTAGCTAGACTTTATTTCGTCTTGAATACTATCATTTGGATGTGTACTGTTTAGGTGCTTAAACTGTATTTCGGCTTACGTTATTTCATGTCATCAGAGCCGATACTGTTTCGGCTTACGTTATTTCATGTCGTCTGAGCCTATACTGTGTCGGCTTACGTGATTTCATGTCTTCTGAGTCGAAATTATGTCGGCTTGGGAAGACTGAATTTGTTATGAGCCGAAACTTGTTCTGTAAAGTTCCAACGGTAGTATTTTCGAAAAAATAGCCGTTGGGGCTTGTTGTCTATTTTATGAATGATGAATTTGGTATTTTAGAAACCGACATAATACTTAATATTTAAAACTAAAGAGTTCGTCTTACAACACATATAACAAAGCCAAGCCGAAACACATAATAAATTTCGGCTTGTAACCACAAAACAATAAATCTGCCGAAACAGTTTCGGCTCACCCGCAAAAAAATATAACTGAGCCGAAACGATAATATGGTTTGCATGGCAGAAATATGTAGTTTCGGCTCAAACAGTATAACAGCCTACTGAGCCGAAATTGTCACTGTCCATCTCGGCAACACCATTGAGAGCCTACATCCACTTCTTCAAGTCCTACGTTCAAGTCCGGGATCCAATCTTTGTCTTCTTCAATTGCTACGTTCAAATCCGGCACTTCTTCAATTATTTGAACCTCGTCATCCATTATTTGAAGGCCTTCTTGCATGTCTTGCATATCCTCAAAATCTTCATAGTCACTCAAATTAATGCGGACTTCACGTGCAACTTTAATGGTTTGCGCCTTCCACATCGCCATTTCCACGGAGTAATATTCACACCAATCACCCGAGTAGTTGGGGTTGTAGTCCGGCCAATATGCACTATACGACAATGGAGGTATTGGGCAACCCCACTTGAGCTTGAGACCGATGAAATGATTCTTTTCAACAAAGGCAATAAAAAGCCTTCTACCCCTCAAAACTTCATCAAAAGGAACTCCCGGAGGTGCATAAGTTTCACTAAACCCAACGGAGAAATTCTGGACGACGCAATAAAATGTCTGCGCGATGAGGAAACCACAAATGGGAAACTTCATCCAATAATCCCTTGTAAGCACATCACTACCTAGTAGACGCTTTCTCATATTCTCATACTCCTCCTCTACTCCTTCGTCGCCTTTATCCCCACCTCTCAACATTGTGTAGTAAAAAGAACGGTTGCGTTCCAAAGTTTCGCACATCTTCTCGCGAATATACATGCACACGTCCCCCTTGTGCCTATCCTCCAAATCAAAAGGTCCCAATTGCTTCGCCACAACGTGAAAACCACAATTTCCATCTTTTGGGACATCTTCTATGCTCTCAATATGGTTGTGGATGATAGGTGGAAGCCAATCCAAAAAGTCGTCTTCCTTCTTGTTTTTCTTTTTAAAACAAGAAGGACTCCATCCCCATGTTTCTATTTTAGACTTCGGCAAAGACTCGTCTTCCTTGATGTCTATCTTCGCCAAAATGCCTTTCCCTTTCTTTGCTAAAGTACTTTGTTGTTGTGGAAGTGTTGAAGCGCCACTTAAGCGACTTTTCTTACTTGGATTACTACCACTTACCTTCATCCCCACGGCCTTCGATAAAATGCCTTTCCCTTTCTTTGCTAAAGTACTTTGTTGTTGAGGAAGTGTTGAAGGACCACTCGATGAAGCTCCATCCCTAGTTGAACGACTTCTCTTGCTTGGATTACTATCACTTACCTTTATCCCCTCCTTCGCCAATGCTTTTCTTTCCTCATCATACTTTGCTTGGACGTGTTCAACTCCGGATAGATCTCTACCCGTTGACAATATAAAGGAGTTGAGCTTCCGTTGCTTCTTTTTCGTAACCTTGGTACTTTGCCTACCCTTTTCGTCTCCTTCAATCGGTTCCAGAACATCGACAATGGTATATTGTTCCAAAATTGGCTTCAAACCATCCATTATCCTTTGCTTTTCGATACCATTCATGTAATCAAACTTCTCCATTAGAATTCTTCCAAATGGTGTGGCCCCAAACCCTTCCGCTACGCGATCGGTAGGACGAGGATGGAAACTCAATTGCTTCCAATGAGGATCTATAGCATCCAAAGGTATCACTTTATCCTTATACCCGGCACACATATGTGGACATGGAAGTCCCATTGTTGTCTTTATCGGACAAGTACAATTTGCTCTTGGCCTATACTTATGCTTCACCGCCAATGCCACTGGCTTCATCACCAACTTAATACACAAATGGGAGACATTCAAACTTAAATGCCTTATCCATGTACAATCCTTCCCATCGAGAAGAGGTTCTTCGAACTTGCACACTTGGAGAAGACTTTTTTCGAACTTCGTATGGATGTTTATAATATCACTTCTATGATACTCACGTATAGCTCAAACACGGTGACAAATGTGTCACAACATCCAAAAAGATTTACCTTCAACCGGTGGTGAGCCGACTCACACATACTTGTTGCTTGGTTGTCGAAGTGTTTAATCTTGTTCGTAAACATATGCACGAACTTTTCCCGGTGCTTCAATACTTTATCTAAGTAGGGCATGATTTCCGGGTACTTGGTAACTCCCCAATGATCAACCAAACGTTGGTAATTCCGGTTGTAAATCGCCAAGGTTTCGGAAAAAACCAATGCTTCCCAATGTGTCGTGAATAATGCGTACTTCTCTTGCTTGTCGGCATAATCCTCAAGGAACTCTTCTTTCTTGGCTTCTCGCACTTCCGTCGGTAACTTTGAAATCTTCTCTAGTTCACTTATCTTCTTGAAGGATGCCATTTCTTCTCCACATTCTTAGCTATGTGAAACGTACAAAGAAAGTTAACGGCGCCGGGAAATACCTTTGTTATAGCCCACATCAATGCACTCTCATTGTCGGTTACTATCACCCTTGGAAGCTCTTCCTCGTATAGAGATTTAACTCTCTCTAACGCCCATTTGTAACTTGCCTTCTTCTCGTCTCTCATGAAAACGAAAGCCACGGTGAAGGGTGACTTCGTCGAGGTATGGCCAACAACGTTCAACAATGGCATCTTGTACTTATTAGTCTTGTAAGTACAGTCCATAATAAGAACTTGTGGAAAGCATAGAGCCAATTTGAGACAATCCGGATCGGCAATTAATAGGTGAGTGACTTGTCTAAACTCATCCAATTTAAAATCCGTGGTGTAACCATTCACCCTTGCCACTTGATACAATTGTTGCATCACATTCCTTCCTTGTGTATCTCTAATTTTTATTTGCATCCTTGCGTTGTAGATGGTTTGCCGTGTTGACTTGTTGCTTGGATCGTCCAACTTCAACTTGGTAAGAATGTGACGTACTCCAATTCTTGCTTTAGACATCCGTTCAACTTGCAACTTTTCATGGGGTTTAAGCCTTCCAATCGTGGGGTGTCCGTGAAAATCAAATGGCCATGGATGGTTATGACGACAATCCATGGTAGCGTTCATCACCCAATGCTTTTCATAATTCAAAAAGTTGAAAACTAGCTTGAAAGGACATTTTATCTTCCTTGTTTTAGTCTTATAAGGGATCTTGGATGAGGTCTTCACATACACATAACCCTTCTTGGATTTATTTATAGATTTTCCATTTCTCTCACAAACCATCACCAAACGGTTTTCATAAGTTTCTCTACCGATTACAACTGCGCACATTAGTTCTCTTGTTTGTTTATGAACCCATGCTATGACTTCTTCCCTTGAATACCACGTCTACATTTGTAAGAAAATAAAGTATTAGTTAGATATTATTTTGTAGGAAATAGACTAAGAAAATAAAACTATTAGTTACCTACCAATCCAATTCCCTTCAAATATTCCTCTCTAGAATCTTCGTGAATGGGCCGAGAGAAGAGCTCTTGATTTACATGGTTTGCGAGTGCGACCTATAAAAAAAAAAACGAAAGTTAGAATCAATTTCGGCTCACACGATAAACTACTATTCTCAGCCGAAACTGTTTCGGCTTTCAGGCTATACACGAAACTTTGAGCCGAAATTGTCTCTGTGGTTTCCATATATTTTCAAAATTTTATCCTAGATTCGGCTCAGATATTGAAATTATTGTATGGGCCGAAAATACATATTTCTCAGAAATATACAGGTGGTTTCGGCTCAGTAAAGATATGAAAAAGCTCAGCCGAAACTGTTTCGGCTTTCTCATTTTTCTAAGTTTCCTAGCCGAAAATCTTTCTGGGCACGCAAAATACTCAAAAAATTCTCATCTTTTCGTGGATTCGAGCTATAAAAACGAGTATAAACAAGATTTATATGAATACCTGTGTATTAGAAGGATTGGGTTCATCATAAATCGGCTCATCAACCGGATTTGGCTCATAAAATCCATCTTCATCTTCAAAATGAGGTCCTCCAAGAGATGAAGAATCAACCATTAAACGATTGTTGTTGTTGTTGTTCTTGCGAGGAACTAACATGTAAGGATTTTCCAAAGGATTATCCATCTCAGAATCACTTGATTCACTCATGTTGAACCACAAAAATCACAAATCTCACCAAAAAAACCTAAGTTTTTTTTCCCCTCTTCTCCCCCCAAAACCCAATGTTTTTTCACCCCAAAATAAAAATCAGATTTTAGTTTTAAATTTAATTTAATTAAAATCATTAACACTAATCATTATCATTAACACTAATCATAAAAATTAGTGTTAATCATTCCAAGGGTAGATTAGCATTTTTGAAAAAAAATAATGACCAAAATGTCCCCGTTTTGTCTTGTAGTCCAAGGCCGAATTTTTTTTGGATAGGCCGAATTTTTTTTGGATAGGCCAAAAATCACGGTTCCACTAAAAGTCGGGCATTTGTAGTCACCCGAGGTTCGGAATAGATCTTATAATAGTGGTTGTAGCGATCGCATTTCTATCATCGTACATGATTTGTTATCGGAAGTACGGATTAATAGAGTCCCAAACACAAGTATTAAGTA
>JAJJMA010110536.1:0-11011 GCA_023529015.1 Papaver nudicaule | reverse complement strand
TGTTCTTGAGTAGTTCTTCATCTAGGACCATTGGGTGTGATCTCAGAGATTTCTAGACTCACATTTTGGCGCTAGAAACAGGGACTAGGTAAAGGATTTATCCTTCCTGGTGTGTTTTTCAAAGCTTTTCTTATCTGTCTCTTAACCAAACCTTTACTGTGAGGAAGAAAAGCTCCTGGATCTCATAGATCTCACAGGGAAAGCTTAGTATTCTTAGTAAAGGTGAGACCTTTTATGCTTTTAAGTGTTAAAAGTTCCTTCTTTACTTGCTGTTTGTGAGAAATCCTTTGTTTCTTTACAAAAACTTGATGTTTTGCAAAAACCTAGCTTTTATCTTCATAAAGGTTAGACCTTTGAACTCAGATCTTGTTTTCAAAGCATAAACAAAACTCTTGCTGTTGATTTCTACCAACAGTAGACGTATTTGAAACTGAAATCCATTTTGGATCTGGTTTTTTCTTCAAAAAACACCATTAATGGAGGGTAGAGGGTTTTTCTGAAAAGGTTCTCTCTGAAAAGTACTGCTTGTACTGTCTTTTTTGTTTTCGCAGACTATTGATGTCACCAACATCACTCTCAAACAAAACCTGACAGCCCAACTACCCAGTTTTAACTTATCCAATCATTTTTCTGTCTCTTTCTGTAATAGTTTTCAAAATGTTTTGAAAAGGTGTATGGATTTCTTGGATCTCTGAAACTGTCAGATTACAACTAGCACTTGTGGAGTTACTCTCTGACAAGAAGGTTATATCTTGATTTTGTTTTTCAGGAGAAGATGAAGACTGCTAGTGCCACAGACTCTGGAAGGGACCCTCCGAGGAGGACAACCAGAAGTGGATTGCAGGAGACGGACCGTGAAGTCCCAGAGGATACTGTCGCCTCTGGAGAAAGTGCACCACCAGGTTTTCCAGCAAGGGTGCCTCAGAATACCAGCAATGGGGTTCTGGGGAGAGCCACCAACACTGTAGGAAAGGGACCTAGGGCACAAACGAAGAGGGGTACTGCTAGTGGCATACCTGTGAAGACTAAGCCTTTGACAGAGGCTTATCATACCAAGCCCCCTCAGAAAAACCTTGCCTCTGAGGCAACGGATATGAGGGAGGAAGTTGACTCTCAGAGATAAGAAGAGGACTTGGATCTGCACACGACAGACTCAAACAGTTCTACTGAGGCTTCTCTGGAGGGAAACAATCGAATCATCGACGCTCTAAACGGACTTCCCAGAGGGAAGGTCCCAGAGAAAGGTCGAGAGGTTACCTCTGAGAAAGGTGGACCTTCCAGAAAGGTTACCATCGTCTCAGAGAGACAACCTGAAGGTACCTCTGGGAAGGGTGAACCCTCCAGAGGAGCAAAGAAGACCTCCAGAGCAAATGGCCATTCTGGAGTTGACAAAGCCACCCAGAGGGTGAGGCCAACTCGTGCCGAGAGGGGTAAGTCTGTGGTCAGAGACCCATAATCCACCCCAGAGGACACTCAGAGAGCAAAGAAACAAGGTCAGAACTCTGAGGAGGAAGATCCGTAATGAGGAAGAAGATAGGAGGAACTTAAAGTATAAGAGACCCAGAGATGATCCAGTCACTGAAGTGATTTCGGACGACACCTCGGACGATGATTCTGAGGAAGGCTATGCTGAGCCATCTCTGACAGACATCCTGGCAGCCCGAGAAAGGAAAATTCGGGAGCTGGAAGAAGAGGTTAATCTCAGGAAAGCCATAGCAGCAAGTATTGAGGACAAACCAGAACTTATCAGAAAGGAGGGCAAACGATTGGCAGAGGTAATGGAAGACGCTAAGCGCTCACCCTTCACCTCAGAGATCAATGCTCTCCCTATACCCAAACGATGTACATTGAACTTCCAGAACAAGTTTGATGGCACGGGTGATGCTGTCCAACACATAAAGGATTATGAAATGGCTCTAATGCCATGGCAAGATCGACAAGGGGTTATGTGTAAATTCTTTCCAGGGAGCCTCAAAGAGGAAGCGTTAACTTGGTTCAACTCCTTAGAAAAAGGAAAGATCAAGTCGTACGAACATCTTCAAGAGGTCTTTCTAGAGAATTACATGCATAACAGCAAGGTCAAACCCGGGATTGAGCGACTATTTGTCCTCAAAAGAGGAAGGGGAGAATCCCTCAGAAGCCTAGTTGACCGATGGAGGAAACTATGCGCTGAGA
Source organism: Papaver nudicaule (assembly GCA_023529015.1). Taxonomy (NCBI): domain Eukaryota; kingdom Viridiplantae; phylum Streptophyta; class Magnoliopsida; order Ranunculales; family Papaveraceae; genus Papaver; species Papaver nudicaule. The sequence continues at coordinate 8,836 of JAJJMA010110536.1, read as the reverse complement.
TAGGGAAGGTCCCAGCAGCCTATGTTATCCTTGGTTTCAAGAATTCTCTAAATAAGACTGACCCTCTCTTCGTCAAGCTATGGAACGAGACTCCAGATAATCTGGGAGACCTCAGAAGAATCCAGGAGGAGTTCATAGCACTAGAAGAGACGCAGGATGGCACTTACGACAAGCTGCTCTCTGGGAACATGAGTAGGGGAGCAAATGTGGTAGAACCACAGCCCCAGGTCACTCATTCCCAACCTCCTGCTGCGGTCCCCACTTCCCAGATCAAGAGAAACAAGTCCAGAGAATTCAGAGGCAAATGATCAGCTAAGGACAACAAAAAGCGGGATTTTGACGATGCCACTTACACTAGATTCAACGTTCCAAGGTCCACCATTTACAAGGAAATCAAGGGCAAGCTTCCCTTTGAGGATCCTATTGGAAAGGGCATCCAACCTGACTATTGCAAGAACAGTAAGGATTACTGTGAAGTGCATGGATGGAACGGCCACTCTCTCGACAAATGCAGGCATTTAAGGAGAGAGCTGGAGAAGTTAGTAAGTAGTGGAGAACTCAAGAAGTATATTGCCAAAGATTCTGGGAATGCCCAGAAGGCAGTAGAGAAAATATTCAGAGTTGAGATGCCCAGAGAGGCACAACATCTCAACTGCAACACTATTACCCATTCTGTAGAAATGCCCTCAGAATCATCTCTGGGGCAACACTCTCTGGAGAGAATCCATAAGAGAAATGCAAATGGGGAAGAAATATTCAGCATGGCTCTAGAACTCCCCATGGAAGAATGGATGAAAAGACCAGTTTCATTCTCAGCTTCTGAGGTGCCCCAGAATGGGAAGACTCACAACGATCCTCTGGTAGTTACCATGATGATTGGGCAGTGGGGCATCCCAAAGATTCTGGTGGATGGAGGAAGCTCCGTGGAAATCTTGTTCTACAGCACATTCGTGAAGATGAGTCTAAAGGATGAATGCCTAATCCCCTCAACCTACATGGTATATGGATTCAATGGATCTTCCACTAAGCCCAAAGGAGAAATAACTCTAGAAGTACACGCTGGAAAAATCATCACCTCTACGACTTTCTGTGTAGTTGATGTTGTTTCACCCTACTCTGCCATCATGGGCAGATGGTGGATTCATGGTATTAAGGGAGTTGCTTCCACTTACCATCAACGACTACGATTTCCCACCCCAGAGGGAATAGCTGAGATCATGGGAGATCCCAGAGAAGCTAGATACTGCTCAGAAGTAGACGTGAGAAACTGTGTGGAAAAGGTTAACACTCCCAGAAATACCAAGAAGAGGATTCTGTAGCAGGAATGCCAGAAGGAAATTGATGAATTCATCGAATGTTCCACCTCTGCAAGGGTAATGCGTCAAGCAATCAACAAAAACAAGGGAATTGGTGACAGAGAAGAGGAAGAGGCCATTAGACTAGCTTGCCTAGAATCAATGGTCCAGAAACTCAAAGAAAAGACTGTCCACCAAGTCTCTGAGGATACCCAGATGGCTGATGCCTCTGGAAAGTTATAGCAATCAAAGGCTCAGACTGAATTAGGCCCCCAGAAGCCTGTATTCTACACGTCTGAGCCGACAAAGGAAGTGAATATAGGAGGCTCTGACACACCGAAAATGGTCAAAATTGGGACGCTCCTAGATCCTAACCTTGAAAAAGAACTCGTAGGGATTTTGATGAGATATGTCGACGTGTTTGCATGGAAGATGGAAGACATGCCGGGAATCGATCCCGAATTGTGCCTCAAACATCTGGGAATCCCAACAGACATAAGCCATCATCATCTCCGAATCCATCCAGGTGTCAAACCTGTGAGACAAAAAATCCGAAAGATAGCCCCAGTATATCAGGAAGCAGTCCAGAAGGAGCTTCAGAAGATGGAAAAGGCTGGAATCATTCGGGAGGTGCAGTACCCACTATGGATCTCCAACATGGTACTTTTCCCGAAGAAAAACAACGTTGGGGTACGGATATGCATCGATTTTAGTGACCTAAATAAGGCATGCCCTAAGGACAGCTTCCCACTCCCGAGCATAGATCAACTAGTTGATGCTACCTCTGGGAATGAGCTGTTATCATTCATGGATGGTTATTCTGGCTATAACCAAATCCCTCTGGCGCCAGAAGATGAGGAGCATACTGCATTTTTCACTCCCAATGGGCTGTACTGTTACACAAAGATGCCATTCGGACTCAAAAATGCAGGGGCAACCTATCAGAGATTAATGTCCAAAATGTTCTTACCTTGGATTCACAAAACTCTGGAGGTATATGTGGACGACATGCTTGTCAAAAACAAACAGTCCAGACATCACGTCAGAGACCTGGAAGAGATTTTCGCTCAGATGAGGAAATTTCGCATGAAAATCAACCCACTCAAATGTGCATTTGGGGTCACCTCTGGGAAGTTCCTAGGTTACATGGTCACGAAGGACGGTATACAGGTAGATCCTGAGAAAGTCAGAGCAATCACGGAAATGCCCTCACCAGTAACTCGGAAGGATGTCCAGAGGCTGAATGGAAGATTGGCTGCATTGGGGAGATTCGTTGCAAGATCCTCCGACAAACTCAAACATTTTTTCAGCATTCTGAAGAAGGGACAGAAGATGGTCTGGAGTAAGGAATGCGAGGAGGCGTTCTATAACGTCAAAAAGTATTTGGCAACAATGCCTATCCTACAAAAGCCTGAACCGGATGAAACATTATATGTTTATCTAGCAGCCACCTCCTACTCCATCAGTGCAGTACTCTTACGCATAGTAGAAGGTGAAGAAAAGCCCATCTACTTCATCAGTAGAACCCTGGGGCCTGCCGAAAAGAATTACTCTAAGATTGAGCAGATAATTCTGGCGTTGGTATTTGCTTCTCAGAGATTGAGAACATACTTTCACGCTCACCCTATAACTGTGATCACCAAACTGCCTATCGATTCAGTACTCAGAAACTCTGAAAGGGCTGGTAGGATCTCAAAATGGGGAGCTCAGATCAAACAGTTTGGAGTACAGTACCAACCTCAGACTGCCATCAAAGCCCAAGCTGTTGCTGACTTCTTAGCAGACTTTCCTCTAACAGAAGAGGAAGAACTCGAAGACATACCTGGTTTTGAGGATGAACTAGAAGACCCCCCAGAACTTCTGAGGGCGGAAAATCCTACCAGGTGGGAAGTCTTTGTAGACGGGTCCAAGAACGCTGATGGGGCAGGCATTGGAATGGTATTCACAACTCCTACTGGAAGAAGAATTGTACACAGTCTGAGACTTATGTTTCCCACCACAAACAACATAACAGAGTATGAGGCAGTCATACACGGTCTGGGATTGATTTGTGAGATGGAGCTCAGAGATGTAAGGCTAACAAGTGATTCACAGCTAGTGGTAAGGCAAATAGAGGGAAGATATCAAACTCTGGACCCATGCCTACAAGCCTACCACAAGAAAGCTCAGGAATACATCAACAAGATACCTGGTCTCGTGCTCAGACACATCTCTAGGAACAACAATCGACATGCGGATGCTCTGGGATACATTGCATCAATGTTGAATGACCCTAAGATTGCTAGCATCAGAGTAGACAGGGTTCTACTACCCTCAGTACCTCTGACAGAGCCAGATGCCCCAGAGCCAGAAGTGGAGGTAGCCACTACTGAGATGGGAGAAGAACAGTCCTCTGACGATGGACCCCCAGAAGAGGATTGGAGAATACCAATTCACCAATACTTAGAAAGGAAAACTCTCCCAGCAGAGTCAAAATACGCTCACAAGATAATATCACGAGCCAGGAATTACCGTCTCCGAGACGGGAAGTTGTACAAACAATCTTTTCTGGGACCTCTCCTAAGATGCCTCACCAGAAGGCAAGGAAAAGAAATTCTGGAAGCCCTCCATCATGAAGGAGCAGGGAACCACCTCGGAGGGACATCCTTAGCATCCAAGGCTAAGACCTCAGGGTACTACTGGCCTTACATGAATCTGGACGCTAAAGAAATAGCTGCCCAATGCAAAGATTGCCGGAAGTACAAAAGAAATTTTCAAGCCTCTGAAGTAACCTCTATTCTAAGCCCATGGCCATTTGCCAAATGGGGTATAGATGTAGTAGGACCCCTAGAACGAGGGACGGAAGGCAGGAAATACTTGATAGTGGCCACTGACTACTTCACCAAGTGGGTGGAGGCAAGAGCTCTAGCCAATATCCGAGATAAGGACATACACGATTTTGTATTCGAGCAAATCATCTGTCGCTTTGGGATACCAGCAGCCATCGTCTCAGACGATGAGAAGCAATTCAGTGGCCCGAAAATGAACCACCTGTGCAATGCCTTTCACATAAGGAGAAGTAAAGCCACGCCTATTCCACAACAGGAATATTCTGCTCCAGAGCTCAGAAACTTAACCATCGCAAATATGCTTAAGGGTACTCTGGAAGAATACGAAGAAAGGTGGTGTGAGCAATTATTCAACGTCCTGTGGAAGCATAGAACAACTAAAAATCCAGTCTCAGAGGAGTCTCCTTTCCTTCTTGCATATGGAACGGAAGCTATCATACCTACTGAGGCCATGATACCGGCAACCAAGACGGAAGCCTGGGAAGAAAACCTCACCACCAATGAGATACTGTCTAGGATAGACAATCCATGGGAAATGAGAGAAGCAGCACTCCAGAAGATGGAGAACTATCATCGAAAGTTATCTAGGGACTACAACTATAGAACCTACTTTCGAGAAGGCATGACAGGAACCAGAATCCTTCAAGAAGTCTCAAAGCCCGTACAGGGAAATGTCTCTCAGAGCTTTGTAATACAATGTACGAAATAGTGTTACGTACTTTTGAATATGATCATGTATAACCTCTGGAATATTAATAAAATCTTTTGTTATTATTATGTCTATGTTCTCAGAAAATTGAAAGAGTCTCTTTCCTTTTATATTTTCGAAGCTCTCAGAATTTTAGAAGAGTCTCTTTCCTTCTACATTCTGACCCTCAGAAGAATAGAGGAGTCTCTTTCCTTTTATATCTTGACCATCAGAAAAATAGGAGAGTCTCTTTCCTTCTATATTTTCGAAACTCTCAGAAGTCTAGAAGAGTCCCTTTCCTTCTATGTTTTCGAAACTCTCAGAATTTTAGAAGAGTCTCTTTCCTTCTATATTTTGACCCTCAGAAAAATAGAAGAGTCTCTTTCCTTTTATATTTTCGAAACCCTCAGAAAATTACAAGAATGTCTCATACCTTGAATTTTTGAAGTACTAGCCATACAACCCACGCCCAGATCTAACGAATAGGCATTCGTCTCTGCACATGCAGGGGCATAGAACCCGAAAGGGTATTTCAGGTACGAGGGAGGTGCACACTCCCCCAATGTTACCCATTGCCTTAGTCTATGGACAGATCTCTTACTCATATGACTCGGATGCCCTAATAGCACTTTAGGATGCCATTTTGGAGATGCAGGCTGAGGGATGGCTCCCCTCACGAAACATCCCAGAATGAATGAACCCTAAAAATTCACCTTAGAGAAAGTTTCGTCATCATGATCAAGGTAGTACAGTATGGTCCTTGTCTGAACTTAGTGGCCACTGAGTCTTTCAACGTACATGGAATCTTCTTCATAATGTAAGGAAATCTTTTTTGGTAAGACTTTACAAAGTTGTTGAGCCTCTAAGGGATAGAGTGCTGAAAAGCACACAACCTAAGACAACACGGTCTAAGGCAAAAATATTGTCTAACTCTAAAGGCACGAAAGTGACAAAACAAATACCCATACATTCACAGCAATAAGGGTCCAAAGTGTTTTGCCCCCCAAGCTTGGGAGCGCCCAGACAAAAAAATCAAAAGTATTTGTTGTTAACCAAGTACAACCAACATACAAACTACCAAAAGCAAAGTCAGTTCAAGACAAAGGAAGGAGAAAGATAGTCAATCTTCAGCAAGATTGGAGGGAGATGGCCCTCGCTCTTCAGTATCAGCATCTTGATTCTGGGGGCGCTCGTTCTCTGGCTCCTCAACTTCTGCTGTTCACCAACATCCTGCTCTCCGAGCTCCAAATCCTCCTCGACCTCAGAGGTTGGTACACCCTCAGGTACTTCAGTCTCAGAGATTTGAGCACCTTTGGAAGTAGTCGCCTCAGAATCTCTGGAAGGAGCCACTGTCTCTTGCAAAGCAGCCATAAATTTAGGAGAAGCCTCAGGGGTCTTCTAAGCCTGAATGGAGAGGAGAAGAGCGTCATACTTGGTCTTTCATTGCTTATTCAAGGACTTAGCTACATCAGAAGCTTCCTTAGAATATTTTTCACAAAGATGGTCCTCCTGCTCTTTCAACTCCTCTTCGAATCCTACAACCCTGGCCTCCAGAGTCTCTTTCTCAGCCTTGAGAGTTTCAAACTCCAACTTTAACTCCTCAAGTTCTCTAGCTTTTCCTGAAAAAGGAGCAAAGCAAACATGAGACAACAGGAAAAACACTAAGAAAATTGAAGAAATCTGAGGCCTATTCTGATCTACCTTCCGAGTCAGAGATGATAGCCCTCAGAGTCTGCTCAGTATCCAACCTGGCAGAATCAAGTTCACTATACTGCTTTTCTAGAAGAGTCAAGGCATGATTATCCATGGGGCAAGCATCAGCATGCTTTGCCATGGCATCACGCAACCTTCTAACAAGCTCATGTGAAGCATGTAACTCATCAGCTGCACGCTCAGAGGCTTCCTTATAATCCTCAATCTGATTGAGCAAAGGTTGATGATCCTCTTGCCACCGCATAAAAGTCCTAACTTGGTCTTTCAGACCTCGTTTCATAGACTCTAAAATATTAATCTGAAACTGAGATTCTCTAAGCTGTCTATGAAGACCTTCTACAGTCTTAGAGTGCTCCTCTGAGAGATTGGCAAACATACTTTGGATCTTATCCTCGTGCGTATTCGCCATCTTACCCAAATCAGTCTCCAAGGAAAGGATCCGACTATCCCTAAGAGTGAGTTCATTCTGGTAGTCACTACGATCCCTCTCCCATTGGACCTTAGCTTGATCGAATTCGACTAAGGGAAAAGGACTATTTTAGGTCCCAGAAAAAGCATACAAAACTAACTAAAAGATGTTAAGAAAAGTTACCTTTCTGAAGGTTCAGACTTCTCTGAAGCTCGGAGACCTTCTTCTGAGAATCTTTTAGTTGACCGTCCAAAACTCGGACGGATACCCCAGAGCTAGCTGAAAAAGCTGCAACTGCATTCTGGATCTGAAAGGATCCCAGAATCAGAAAACATCTAACAAAACCTAAGAAAGAGAAAGAGGGATGAATCTCACTTACCAGCAAGGGAAGGTTCTCTGGAGCAACAGCCTTAGCTTGCTCCTCAACACTTTTGTTCTGAAAGTCTGGAGCAAGAAGAGTGGCTACAACAGTGGAAGCAGTCCCAGAAACAACCAGAGAACTGCCAGGGGGAATCACCAAAGTACTTTCTTTCTTAGAAGACCCATCCTTATGCTGAACTAGCACAGCATCATCCTGGGAAGTCTGAGCACTCAAGTCTGCAACTTGAGAAGACTTACCCTTGGAGGGTTGGGTTGGTTGGACAACGACCATATCATCATCCTGTTGGGATTGGAAGGTTTCATGGAAAGACACGTCCACAGAGTCTGGGCCATCATCTCCATAGTCTACCACCAATCTCCGAGCAGCGGAAGGAGGCCTGGAGGACATAGTTCTTCCCTTCTCAGAGGAGACAGCGACCTTTTTCCCAATTTGCTCAGAAGGCTGCAAGGAGAAATTCCCAGAGTCAAAAAATAGGGGCAAGTATGGGACACATACTCAGAAAGCTAAGACAAATATTTTTTACCTCTGGAGCATCTCCTCCCTTGCGCTTCCTGGAACCACCAGCATTGGGCCAAACATTCACCCATGGGAGATAAGGGGGGAGATCCTCTAGAGATCTAGGAGTCTCCAGAACGGGATTCCCACTTATATCAAACCCAAAAACGAATGGACCCTCAATCAACAAAGGACCAACATGCCAGCTTGGATCATGGGACTTGCGGAGGAAATCTTGTTGAGAAGTCTCACTACCACCTGGAGGGTCTACATCCCCCAGAAGCAAAGGAGCATTCTTTCTGTCATCCGCACTCCTCCTCTGGATACTCACTCCAAAACCCTCAAAGGAACTATCCCTCCTAGCCTGAGTCCCTCGATAGTTGCGCTTAAAATTCTCCACAGTGTAGAATTTAGCATCAGCAGGGTCGAAGGAAACTTTCTCAGACTGAAAAAGAGTCCTTCCCCGAGCTCTGGAAGCACACTCAGAAAGGATCCTGCAAGCTGTATTGTTCAACTGGAACAGACCTCTGGGAGTGTCCACTCCAGAGGCCAGAGCACGATACACGAAGGAATCTTTGGGACTCCATAGAGGAATACGGAGGCCAGAATCAAGTTGAGCCTTGGAAACAATGATTCGGGTCCTACTCAGATTGCTCTCCCTCAAGAGCTCTGGAGTGATGACACCTTCACTCCTCTGAGGTGTAGCCCATGAGATCTGGAACTTGGAGTCCAGATAGTACTTTCTACGGAGAGTCTTCAGACAGCTTGGATCTTCGTCCCTCTCAGAGGAAGCAGAAGTTCTGAAACAAAAACAACAAAACAAAGGAAAACTAAAACTTAGATTTTCCCTTGGAGCAACTATTCATAGCAGTGAAGGAATTGGGAATTTCTTTGGAACAGAAGAAAGCACCAAAAATCACAAGTGAATATAACCTTTTTGGCGCCATTGTTGTCGGAAAACCAAGCTTTTTCACAGTAAAAGTGTTAGGGCATTGTCCGGTCAAACCCACTAGCGTTGGTATGTCA
>JAJJMA010110484.1:0-15639 GCA_023529015.1 Papaver nudicaule | reverse complement strand
TCTCCTGGATGTCTACTATCATGTGTCAAAATTTAGTGATAATACAACAAGTGAGCTAAGAGATATGACGCAAACACCAGGGAATGCGCAAGAAAGGGACTGTCAAAAATACGACGAAATAGTCCTGGAATTTTGTTATTCAGCAAAAACGACGAGGTAAATGGTCTTAAATTCAAGAAATTGTCCTAATAGATGATACCTCAGAGCTTTATCTAAAAAAGTATCATGAAAAAACGGAGGTCGTATGAGTTTTTCGCGACAATTTTTGTACAATAGTACAAATCTGAAATAAAAGAAGAAAAGATGCAAGGCACTCACCGTATTAGGACTCGACGCCTCGCGAAAGGGTGAAGAATTATCAGTCCTCTCAAGTACCTCCTGATCTCCATCATCTTAATTTGAAGACTCCACGGGTTCGTTGTCTCATGGATGACTCGCCTACAAAAAGAGAACATAGGGATGAGACTCTCACTGACAATACTGTGGAAATAAAAGAACCTCTACAGTGTTGTGAAACTCATTACCATCATATCAACGTCTTGGTCATCAACAAAAAGCTCATTTACTACCGTATGAGGAACATACCCTCTAGGAAGTCTCATCCTAGGTCCTTCTCTCCTAGTACCTTTAACAAGAGTTATGTCAGCCAACTGGGGATTCAGAGCTGGACTCACCTGTGGAAGAATAACAAAGAGTAAAGAGATGGACGTTTAGCAACCAAGAGCGGATTACAATCAAGTTATCGTACCTGAGGGGGAACAACAGGAACACCTCGGCCAATGCTCTGACCGCTGACAAAGTTGTGGATAATTTCGAGAGTGCCATCCCAAAACCTATGATATTCGGGAGTCATCCTCACTGAAAAAGCAGGGGTACCGAAATACTGCGGAAATCTACGTGTTCAAACCAAGTAACCTAGATTTATCTCAATTTGAAATCTTTATCATTTATCTGCCAAGTGTTTTGTTAGCTCACAAACACTTCAAGATTGATATCCAACAGACCAGAGATAATTTTTATCTTATTGACTCATAGAGAATCGTTAGATGGACCACATAAGATATTTTCGTGATAACCAAGTCCAACTAAGAGATAAAGGAGTCAGAGTTTAACCCGTGTGAAATTCCAAAGAATATCCATGTGGACGGTTCGGGAACCGCCCTTCTGAATTACGACCAGATACATCGAATATGTGGTTCACGTACATGTACGTGTACAAATTGATGTTTTGGAACTCAGGAGTAAAATCCATAGTTATTGTTCACGAACTGGTTCAGGAACCGTCATTCATCAGAATTAGGGTTTAACTGGATCCGCTGGAAGTTCTGGGCTGGTCCAGTACTTAGACGTGTTATACGCCCTCAACTATAATCCACTGGACTCTTGCTCAAGAGTACTCCTTTAGATTCACCCATATCCTACAAGTGATTTGCAAGCAAACCATTGCTATGTAAAGATGGTATCGAATCTATCTCATGCATTTTTGTAACCTTAGTATTCGTGGGACAAATACCAACATAACACATGGTTATGTAGACAAGAATACGATCTCAATCGCTATTAGTATCTCTACTAAAGTAGCCGACTATTTTCGAAAGATAGAATAAGTAGAATAGAAGAATTTCTATAAAAGTCATAACTCCTACTAACGATGAAGAATAATTGATGTCTTTTTTGTCTTCACAGTCTTCGTTTTCAAGGTCTCTACTACTTTGTCTATATATCCCAATTCCGAAATCTAAACTCTAGTAGGCTATATCAAGATTGTGTTTTGACACCTAAAACTGACAACTAGCTTGACATACCAACGCTAGTGGGTTTGACCGGACAATGCCCTAACAATCTCCCCCTTTGTCAATTTTAGTGACAAAACTAATTTACATATGGATTCAAAAGATATACAATTAAGTACTAACCAGATGTATCTTGATTTCTTGAATTCTTCAACTTCTCCCTTGAGTCTTGATGTGTTCGTTTAACTCTTGTTGATGAATTCGTAGACAACACCTACAACATATCCAGCTCAAACAACCACAAAGGTACGCTCTAGCTTACATGGGTTAATATGCTAATCCCACATGTTGTTTGTGCAAAGAGTAAGAATCTGAGCAAACTTTAAAGTCCGTGTATCAAAACTTTTAAAGTGATTCTACTCATACCTGATACGAAGCTTCTTCTTAACTTAACCCCTTACTTGATACTTCAAAAGGTACAGCAAGTAAACACATGATGTTCTCCCCCTATGGTTATGAGCCACAAGAACAAGAACCATATGTATTCTCCCCCTATTTGTCACAAAAATATGACAAAGTAGTTTGAGACTAGGGTTTCAAACCTATAGAGATAGGTCAAGTTAAGTACTCGCATATCAATTTAAGATGACATGACTAGGAAATCAGAACGAAGATTTCGAAGTTGATTCATCTTTGGAGAAAAATAGACACACTTTTCTCCTAATATTCCACATCCACGCTCCCCAAAAAGATTTGTTATTAAGCGCAAGCTCAGTTAAGAACTCTCCCCCATGTGGTGTTATTCAATAAAGAACAACATACAAAGCCTAACTTGGACAAACAATTTAATGTATCCAGTTTTCCTTTGTTTATAGTCTCTTTCCCTTAGCCAGATTTTTGAAAAAGCGTATATGATTCCGAGTTTGTTAAAACCCTAAAAATCATACAATCAAAAGTTTCTTGATCGTGAGAAAAAGCTTAACTTTTGTAATAGACATAACTTTGCATCACTACCGAGGTAATGGAAAAAGCTATGTATTGCAATAAGATTGAGGTAGACAAATCAAGTATTGCAAACATCATTAATAATCATCTAAAAAGAACTTTTATTAATTAAATAAAGTAGTACATGCTGAAAAACTCTAAAAAGCATGAAAAGGCAAACTACTTTTAGATATGAAGACACGACAACAAAGTTGTATATCAAAGTCTTACAATCTTGTTTATTCTAAGGTCCTTCTCTTCTGATATAAGGCCACTCAAGATCGTAGTGATTAGAACATATCTTTGTCTATTGACCTGGATTTGTAAGAAAGTCTTTTTCGGTTTGTGTGCCAAACAAATAGATATCGAGAGGAATCAAGATCGTTATTTTGGATTGATTTGTTTTGCAGGTATTTTGTTCATCAAGGTCATCATATTGTATGCATCCAAAATTGCTTGATTTCAACTAGGCCAACAAGCTTACTCTTTTGGGAGTTTTTGGTTTCTAAACCTTGTTTCATATCTCGAGGGGTTTATTACCAAGTAAACTTAAATAGCCTCGCTCTTGGTGTAAAAGAACTTCGGTGAAATATCTGTTAAGTTACCAAGGATATCATTTATTGGTTTGACCTGCCGTTATTTGGTTGTTGTCCGTAAAGGTTGTAGTCGTCTGATTGGAGGTCGGGTAGCGATAGTCTTCATGAAGGAATGTGGAGCAACTCTTAGGGAAAACAGTAAAGGACGTCTGTTTCTCTAGGGCAGTACATGTGTGTGATCACCTTGCTGTGGTTGGAGGCGCTAGAATACTGAGGGGAAGCTTTGTGACTTATAGCCGTATTAGGATCATATTGTTTTAGCCAACTAGTCCGAAGTCTGAGAGTAGGTGTTGGCGGTTTAATTCTTAAGTGTATTCAAAATTGGACTAGGTCCCGGGGTTTTTCTACGAGTTTGTATTTTCCTCGTTATCAAAATTCTTGTATGTACTTTACTTTATTTACTTTATAATTAAAGTATCGTACTTGTATGTTGACATAGTCTTTCGGTATCTTGTATTGATTCCCGTTGTGTGATTCAATCAGTTACGAAAGAGATCTTGTTTTTGAGTTCTTGATTACATGAACCGTTCAAGGATAATCTTGTAGGTTACAAAATAAAAGATTGGTGGTGTACTCAGTACCCTCGTCTTTTCAGCATGGCTTAGTTTTTGTCGTTCGACCTAACAACGATCGTCGACTGTGTTATGTCTTTCAGTTGATTTTACCATATCAACGTCCCGTCCACCTGGCCTTGCAAACTACAAAAGTTTATCGATTCCTTAGTATTTGTCCTTATAACCCATTTTTCTTAGTTGGGGTTCCACCCCCCTCTCTTTTAGTCTGATTTATGTCTTTCATATTCCATTTTAATCTTGAAAGCTCCTGGCTAATGTTAGCATACTCGTTTAATTAATAATTTCTCTAAAATGATAAAATTCTTTAGTCCCACCTAGACTTGTACAAATTTTTTCTTCGTCAAATCAATAATCTCTTTAAAATAATAAATTTCATTGGTTTTAAGGTATCATTCTAAAGAGTTATACTGGAGCAGATAGATACCGTTAGTTTTGATCAATATAGGCCACTATCACCGATACCGTCTTATCGCTCGTAACGATACGGCGAACCATGTGGTTAGCGCTTATCAATTATCACCATCTCCTTTTTCTTTCCCATACTCGATAGTGCTGGAGTCTTTTTCCTCAACCAAATATATCCCCGAACTTTCCCTTCTTTCCGTTTTTCTCTTTCATTTACAGGCATCACAGCGACCTGGGTTTGTTAGTGCTCCCTCTCTCTCAAATTCCGTCCGTCGCCTGCAAACTTCAAATCTGACCGTCTCCGGTACTCTCTCCCTCTCCCCGTCTCTGTTGAATATAGGCTTTCTTTTTCTTGTGTATATTTCGGATCTAGTAAAATTCCATTTCAAATCTAACAACATAAAAATGTTTATGATCTGTATGTATTTGATGTTTATGCAGAGGAATATCCCTTAGATCTTGTGAGATAGAATGGCTATGGTGGATGAACCACTGTATCCAATTGCAGTTTTAATAGATGAGTTAAAAAATGAAGACATTCAATTGCGTCTCAACTCAATCCGTAGACTTTCTACAATCGCAAGAGCTCTTGGTGAAGATAGAACAAGAAAGGAATTGATTCCATTCTTGAGTGAAAACAATGACGATGATGATGAAGTACTTCTTGCCATGGCTGAAGAATTAGGGGTTTTTATACCTTATGTTGGTGGAGTTGAATATGCTCATGTTTTGTTGCCTCCGTTAGAGACTCTTTGTACCGTTGAAGAAACATGTGTTAGAGACAAATCTGTTGAGTCTTTATGTAGAATTGGAGCTCAAATGAAGGAGAGTGATTTAGTTGATTGGTTTACTCCTTTGGTCAAGGTTTGCATTTCTCTTTCGCCTACTTATTTTTGTAATTTTATACGTGATGCTCTTTTTCTTGTTGTAATAGTTTCTTTCTTTTCTTGTGTTTCAGAGATTGGCAGGCGGGGAGTGGTTCACAGCTCGAGTTTCTTCGTGTGGCTTGTTTCACATTGCTTACCCTAGTGCTCCAGAAATGTTGAAGACGGAACTCAGGTCGATATACAGCCAGTTATGTCAAGATGATATGCCAATGGTTAGGAGATCTGCTGCCTCCAACTTGGGAAAATTTGCTGCAACAGTTGAACAAACTCATTTGAAAAGTGATATCATGTCAATATTTGACGATTTGACACAGGATGGTATGGAAATCTCTTCATATTTTTTGTAGTTTGGTAATACTAGACCAAGGTTTCAATTTTTAGAGTCCTCTTGTATAATTATTCAAGTCTTGATGCACTGGTCATGTCAATATTGGAGTTCCAGTGTCTTATGTGAGCTTTAATCACCATTATTAGAAGCAAAGCTTTTAAATTGCTAATTATGCATCAAAACTCTCTTATTACAGATCAAGATTCTGTTCGGCTATTGGCTGTTGAGGGTTGCGCAGCACTTGGAAAACTTTTGGAACCTCAAGACTGTGTGGCTCATATCCTCCCAGTCATTGTTAATTTTTCACAGGTATATTTTCCTAGATGCTTGTGATTTGATCTATAAATTGTGGGTTGTCTATTTCTTTTTTCTGTTTAGGCTTCTGCTAATGGGTAACAGCTGTGCTTCTACTTGACACATTGATTATCATGATCTTTTGTTTTACATCTCTTAATTTTGTATTGATCTGCTTCTCCGTTATGAGGGAAATTTTCTATGCATTGAGAACTTTCTCGCAATCTGTTGTTAAAAGAATATTTAAATTGCCGTCCCTCTTTTTGCCTCAGATGTAATGACACTCCAGTTTCTAGGTTTTTCCATATCTGACAATTGGATACCATGTGAGAGACATAGTGCTTATTTGAGTTGCCATTGTGTATGTCGGATGTTATGGTATATCTTCTTTGTGCTTGTCATTAACTATGTCCGAACAAAAATATTAATATGAGTTAATGTATTGCATATTTATGCGTAGATATGTCGGATGTTATCCGCGTTCTAAGAAAACCAAAACCGACTATAACCAGAAAACAAAGCAATTTATTTACTGAGACGAGCAAATGTGTATGTGTATCGCTTTGCTACACAGAATGGGTTCTTGTTGGCAGTCCATTGACCTCTTTTCTTGTTATCCAACATTGAGAAAGTAGTCTCAAATTGCACAATTTGATATGTGATCCAAATCTGATTTCATCCACCACCTGGTCCAAGTGAGAGATTTAGGAAGAGGTATTCCAAGATATATATGGCCAATTAAGGTGAACTTGTGTAAGTACTGATCAAATACCATATCTTCCTTTGGGTGGGTTCGGGAATGTTTCTGGCGTGGTGTGCCCACTAATAGAGTTTCTATTGCCAGTTTCAACTTTAAGTTGTCACAGAAGTTGATAATCTTTTCTATTTAGAATTTGGTATGCTTCCTGCTAAATCAAGAGTAAGTATTCAGTGTGGTCCTCCTTAAGATTTGATCAGGAGACCTATACTTTGTTCCGAAGACATTTTTTTTTGCACTTGACTAACAGCTTGTAACTCCTAATCTTCAGATTTACATCTGACGGTAATGTTTGAAACCTGAACTTCGAGTCGAATTAACTGAAGTTTCTTTACATGTCATTTGGTTTTCTTGAACAGGATAAGTCTTGGCGTGTTCGCTATATGGTTGCCAATCAATTGTATGAGCTTTGTGAAGCTGTTGGGCCTGAACCTACCAAGTAATTTCCTCTGTCTTGTGAATGCTATGGCTTAGATTCTACTTGACTATAATCTGGATGGTTTGAACAAACACTTGTTACATTTCTAATATCTTTATCATCGATGGCAATTGCAAAATCTTAGAACGGATTTGGTTCCGGCATATGTTCGGCTACTTCGGGATAATGAGGCGGAAGTACGAATAGCAGCTGCTGGAAAGGTGACAAAGTTTTGCCGAATCTTGAATCCACAACTTGCGATTCAGCATATTCTTCCTTGTGTAAAGGTACATTGCAATTCTCTTTCTATTTTTATCCTTACTATTTATATTTCACCCTGCTAACTAAGTCATGTTACTTCATGCAGGAATTGTCATCAGATTCTTCCCAACATGTTCGCTCTGCTTTGGCTTCTGTGATAATGGGAATGGCACCAGTATTAGGAAAGGTAAGAATGTAAAAAATCAATATTGAAGTACTTGTCCTTATATCTAGTAAATATAATGATATGATATTAAAGGCAACAGATCATTCATTTTTAATTTTACTCACTCTTCTCTTTTTTGAGGTCTTACATAGTAAGTACATCTCATTATGTTTTTTTATTGGTCAAACAACTGTATAATTTTTGTTTGCATTATCCCAACTATTGCTACATATCAGCATCTGATAAAAGGTGTATGTTTTGTCGTAGTTCGTCATGTGCTTGGATTTTTGTTTCTAAAATGTCATCAGGTTTGCTTTATCTGGTGCTGATATTGGTCCTTGTGATGATAGCCAATTAATTTTCCTTAGAGAATGGCATTTGTCGCTGACTGAGCATTAAAATTTCTTGAACCATAATTACTCTTTAGTAAATGTTTTAATCTCCTTAACTATCAAAAATGCATAATCCTCAAATTTTCTTAAACTTGTATATCTGTGATTTGTGCAGGATGCCACAATTGAGCAACTACTTCCAATTTTTCTTTCTCTCCTGAAGGACGAATTCCCTGACGTCCGCCTCAATATAATCAGCAAGCTTGATCAAGTCAATCAGGTTGGGCTTTTCAGAATCTCATTTTAAGTCCATTATTGGGTGTTTGGTATTCCACTTAGTATATGTTTGGAGTCTCTAATTTTAACTTTTTTGGTGGCATAATTGGATTTTATCTGTTAGGTACTTACTTTTTTCAGTACTTCCACATCTGGTGGTTTGTAGCTTTACTTTGGTGTCTGTATTCTTGTGGAATACTAGTATGTTTTGATTTCTTCACTAAGAACAAATAGGGAGATTACTTAAATGCTGATTGTATATTAGGTCTATTCCTAGTTTATGCTGTTTTCGGTAATTCATGAGTTTTTTTGTGCTGTTCTTGCAGGTGATTGGAATTGATCTATTGTCCCAGTCATTATTACCTGCCATTGTTGAGCTGGCAGAGGATAGACACTGGAGAGTCCGTCTTGCCATAATCGAGTATATCCCCTTATTGGCAAGTCAGTTGGGTGTCGGATTCTTTGATGATAAACTCGGTGCGCTTTGCATGCAGTGGTTAGAAGATAAGGTACGTTAACTGGTCTATTGCGTGCGAAAAAGAAACGAAAAAGACTATACAAGATAGCTAAATGAACTTTCTTTTTTGTTGTGTTAAGATCTTCTTCCATCGTTTTATTTGTTCTTCCCTTTGTATTGATTTAACTTCCAGTCTCTGGCATTGATTTTTATATTTTACTTTACGTTTTCTGGTGATTCTGGTGATTAACTTGTAGACCCAGTCGTGGTACAATATAATGAAACTATATGTTCATCACGCCTGGCTAATAATCCCCATCATATATGTAAATGCAGGTATATTCGATTCGTGATGCGGCTGCAAATAACTTAAAACGCCTAGCTGAGGAATTTGGTCCAGATTGGGCAATGCAGCACATTATTCCACAGGTTGTGACCCTCTGATGTTACTAACTCTATCCTTACCGTCGATTATGTCACTCAGAGACTTTCTTCATTATCTTACTGGTGTGCTGATAAATGAATTGAGATGTTCTCTGGCAGGTGTTGGAGATGATTAAAAACCCACATTATCTATATCGTATGACAATTATACATGCAATATCTCTACTTGCTCCAGTCATGGGCGCAGAGATTACATGTTCAAAACTTTTGCCATTGATTGTCGATGCCTCAAAGGATAGGTAATTGAAAGATCTACCAATTTTCATTAATTTTGCTGGATTGAGGTGCATTGTAATATTTTTGGACAAAATGAACAACCTTCATTTACTTATTACTTGTTCATTGCTTCTGGGCAAAAACTTTTCGTTTCAGGGTACCCAACATTAAATTCAATGTAGCAAAGGTGTTGCAGTCACTGATTCCCATAGTTGATCAATCTGTGAGTGTTCCTAACTATAGGCATTTTTCGAATTGTTCATTTCTTTACCTACATTATCCTACAGTAAGTCTGTCTTTTAGAGTGTAAATAAAATACATGTTTCTCTTATGATGATTGATGATCACGCATCTCAGGTGGTGGAGCAGACAATTCGTCCATGTTTGGTTGAACTGAGTGAAGACCCGGATGTGGATGTCAGATTTTTTGCTAGCCAAGCACTTCAATCAAGCGACCAAGTCATGATGTCAAGTTAGGAGATGTTTTCCTCCTAACTTAGGATTTCTGTTTTGATCTGAATTTTCAAGATTGTTGTTTTACACTCTGTTACGACCTTGGCTAACAGGAATTCTGTTTGTCTTATTGTTACCCCCATGCACTTCAACTGATTTGGGTTCATTTGTATCTATATGTTTAGTAGTAGAGAGGCTTTAGCTGGATTAGTTCCACGCATACAATCTTACATTAGTCTTTCGTTTAGAAAGTGGGGTACACTTCAGGACCTCCTACTGTCAATTGTTTCCAAGTTGAAGACAGCTTTCGATTGATATGGGTGTGTTGATAAGCATTAAACTCAGGGACATAGCTGTTGTTGCAGCTTTGCTGCATCCCGACCTCCTACCCCCGAGACTACCATAAAAAGCACTCAAGTGCTATTCAAGGCTGAGGGAGTTGTTGGAAAGAAACTGATCAAAATAGAACACACAAGAAGATACAAGTGACTGTAATTTTAAAGATTGTGCCCATATGGCAATCAAAGATGAGATTTTTTGTGTGGTTACAGCTTCAATATGTACAAATATGAGCAATGCAGATACATAGTCAATCATAAGTGCCTGATTCTGAGTGGTACTAAAACTACAAGAAACATGATGGGACTTTTTCAGACTAACCTTTTCAATATAAAATTTCACTGTCAGACTGGCATTACAGAAGATGTGCTTGACTTTATTGTGTACAACCAACTACTGTTGGGGTAAAGAAAAGCTCTTGGAACTTTGTTGGTTTACACAATCTGATTGAACCCATCCAATTTTATGGTTAACATTATCATATACGATCAATTGCCCTCGCAATGAGATATCTGCATAAGAGATTAATATATCCGGATCAATTTCTAAGGGCAGACAAATGAAAATGTAAATGAAAAGAAGCAGAAAATTGGTTGAGATCAAATAATAAGGATTAAGGAACAACTGATTGGCTGTTGCGCTTGGCCTTCTGGGCGAACTCAAATAAGGGAAGCAACAAAACTTAAACCTCTATTTGAACATTCAATAACCAATTTTGGGAGAGCATCAATTGTTTGTACTCGACAAAGTACAAAACCGTCCTTAACTTACGTATCTGATCTACAATAAATTGGGTATGTTTAGTTCTAATATTGGAGTACCCAAAATGTCATAAATGCAAGTCTGACGGGGATCACATGATGATTGGTGGGATGTCTTCAACCCTGTTTATGCTTATTTTAAAATTTCAAACTCATCAACATGCTTGCAAATTAGCCAGGTATGGTACATATATGATTTGCCACTTACTATGGCAATCAAATGGTTTAAAAGCCTAGTGTAGCTGGCTTTCAGTGACAAAATTTATATTAAACCTCACCAAATATTATATCTGAGTCATCTGACCATCCGTCTTCATAGTATATGTCATGCCAGGGTCAAGTTTGATTTTTTAATTTGCAAGATGGATAGCAAGAAAAAAAAGATCTTATTTCAATGCACTCTAAAAGGAAAAGACTGTACCTCCAAGCAGGATCATGGATTTGTCAAGAACTTCACTCCCATCAAGTATTCCCAAACATACATTGCCTTTATTCTGCAGAATAATTCACTTAAGAGTGGTTTTACCTAAATGATAGAGAACATGAAAATATAGAAAATAATGGAACTCTACGGAAATTTGTATATGGTAAGTTTGGGAACCCTTACACTTATAATCAGGTAACCTTCAGGAGGAATCTTCATCTTTGACGATATAATCCACCATTTACTCCCAAATTGAAAGGTCAAGGGTTTAAAGAGTGCTTTTACATCTTCAAGAGACCTACACAAAGTAATTTTTCTTTCTGTTCTTAGCTGAGGCTATCAAAACTGATGGACACAAGCTCCAATCGAAAAAGATTAAAATGTTAATAAGATGACCGGGATATTACCGGTAATTATTATCCCAAGTTATTGCGTAACTGTCCGAAGTTCAATAAGATGCAAATTAGACGTGTTCTTATTTGCTAAGGCATACCTGATTGGATATTTAGCTCGCCAACATAATGGCAAAGTAGGATCTGAAACATCTTGGACAAGTTCCTCATGGAAAGCATCTTCAAGCTGCATAAATAGGTGGAAATTCGATTATGAGTCAATTATCAACTTCAACCACATGCGGCCGAGTGATGTAAATGTTCCGCTAAAATTTCGTTTGAAAGACTTACTGAAGCTAGTAGATCAGAATATGCTTTGTTTGGGAAATATGTATAGGAACTTCCACTATCAAATACAACTTTCCCACCATTGTTACCAGATTCGTCTAAAGTGAGCTGTCGACCTCCATAACTCAATTTCACAATCTCTGTATGGAAGAGGTCTCTGGAGCATGAAAAAGAAGCAACACTCCATAAATAATTTTAATTTTACACCAGAATGAAGAAATTGATAGAGGATGTAAAAAAAAAAAAAAAAGAAAAAAAAAAAAAAAAAAAAAAAATGTTGTTAAATCTTTTTTTAACCGACACCTCAGATATTTCAAGGGAAACATTCAGTTGTTCCATTATGCAGTCTTCTGGGGGACACTTCAAGCAAATAACAATACGATGTTTTGAGTAGATCATGTGCATCCTTGCACTTAAAATAACATTCTAGGTTAACGTCTTATGAAATTATGTTATAACATGTGATATCCTAGATAAGTGTGCAACCTGATATGATATGTGTCACACAGCCCATGAGCAACACAGTTTATAAATATGTCACACCTATCTCTCTCAAAGTCTACTCACATGGAAGGGATGTTTAGCATGGGGACCCATGTCATGCCCCGACGAGGAACAGGTTCATCACCTAGGAACATATACCCATCACTCTCGGCACTACTGGCAATGCAATGACCCACCACATTTTTGATGACCCCTTGACTGGCTAGTTGAGAAGGAAGGCTTATTGAAGCCCTACTTAATCCGAGAATTCCATCTGTTCTTGCAGGGGAAACTGATAGTTGACCTTGTTGATCATATGCACATCTACGGGATCAATGAAACAAAAAAGAAAGTGGCATCAATTTGATCTTCTTCTTTGCGATGCTTAAAAGAAAGGAATTCAGAGATATGAAAAGAAGATACAGCTTATAAAGACACATACCCTAAAACAAAATTTGGTGTCACCAGTGTTCCATTTGCAAGTGTGAGGTGTAGATTATCCCTAGCAAGAACTCCAGTGGAGGAGCTAAGATCTGCATATTCTATCTCATAACTACATTGCTGGCAAGACTCGCAAGATCCACGATCGTGATTACTTTGCACTTGAGCGCACAACATATCGTTGGGTGCCAGTATGCTTCCCTTGGCAGGCTTGTATAGAGGATTTGGTCCCTACATAAGCAGTTCCTGTTATAAAAGTATTTATGATTCATAATGTCTATTTTAATTACATCGCATTAAGAAAAGAAACAACACATTCACTAAAAATGTTTTTAACATGGTGTACGATAAGATTAGACGGGATCGAGAAGACTGTGATAACATGATTATGAAGCATAAACATAGGGTATAAAATGGGAACTAATAAGCACTAACCCTGAAAAACAAGAGTCAGAATACAAAGATGGGAAATACAAATTGAACCTAAATTTGAAATAAAATCTATAAATAAAAAACTTCATCGAACAGAATCTTGATATATGAATTTGGTGTACCTTGGCACATCTTTTGCAGGGAGCATCACATTGCATCCATGTCAAGTCACTTCCAGTATCCATATCAAGATAGTACGTGTTTCCAGGGTTCCCAACATGCATCACTGTATAATACAACCTGTGGTTTAAAACAAAAGAACCTTTAACTGGTATAAAAATGATGATATCATATCAAAAGAGGCTTTGGTGGAATTAATAGGGAAATGGAGTGAAACTTTGCAACTCTGAAAAAGATAAAGCAAGCTAATTAACTTTGTCTGTATATATATACACAGTAAATTCAATGAGGATAGTTTCATGGAGAGTATGTGATGAGAAACTCGTAAGAACCAAAAGCTTGACAAGATCAATCCGAAACACCTATCAGATCTAGTCTATACAACTTTCATATCCGTATAGAATTTCATTTTATGAGACAAACAATAATGGTTTGTTCTGTGATATGCTGTTGTTATCACACTTAAGGACATTTTAAAGTGCAATAACAAAATAAACATAAATTTTTAACTGAGAATCCTATAGTGAACCATACAGTGAACCATACAACACTAGCCATCCAAACCGCTTAAAGTGAAAACTCCCAATTTGTATATATTTGATATGTATTCGTTATCTTTCTTTTAAACCAAAAATCATAAAAGTTCATTTGTTCTACTCTTTATTGACACAATCTGGGTACATGACAATTTGCTACATTCTTCAGTAACACATGCATGCTTCTAAATGTGAATAGAATTTCAATTTAGTGTTCCAAGTATAGAATTTACCACATATTTAGCAAAACCGAAGAAAGTTTGAAACATACATACCCATGTGGATATACATTTCCTTTGACAGGAAAAATAGTGGATGATTCTACTAACGAAGAAGTAGAGATCTTCTTGTGCTGTTGAACACCATCAATCATTGCCATAGACATGACTGCTTTCCTATCTACAAATTTCCCCAATTTAAACTCCACATCTCTATCAGAACTGGTGTACTTGTGAAATAATGGGAAAACAAAAGAATGAAATTCTCTATTACTATCATCATTCTTATCATTATCTTCAGGAGTTTTTAATTCATACAATGTTGTTACAGAAGAATAATAAGCATTAAACAAAAGAAGCCCTAAAAGAGATAAACCAAGAAGACCTAACACTCTAGTTGAGCTAGTAAGAAAGAATCTTGTAAAGGAATTGAAACGGTGTTCAGGCTCTGGTATAGGTGGCGGTGATTGTTGTTGGTTTTCAGATTGTTGAGATTGTTGTTCAAGAATTGTAATTGTTTTTCCTTTAGATGGGTTGTTTATGGGAGGAAGAGTGATTATGACTGTTAATTGGGGTTGTTGTTGTTGTTGTTGTTGTTGAGATTCAGGAGCAGAAGAAGAAGAAGACTCCATTTCACTCTGTAGATTTCTGATGGATCGGAAAATGCGAACCAGGAAGATTAAAAGTCTTCTCTGCTCTTCATTTCCTCTCTCTCTCCGGAGTGACGAAGAGTATCAGAGACTTTTTCTTAACTTAACACTTGACTGAAGTGTAAACAACCTGGCAAATTTGTGGGGCCTGGGCTACTGATTTTGTTCTCATTAAGATAGTTTGAAAAAAATTATCCAAGGCCCCTTCTCCCCTGAGAGTTCTGCAAATCGGAGATTAACCGAGTTAACACTACCCCACCGATTCAATTTCAATCTCCAATTTCACCTCCTAGGTCTTCTTGCATGTCTTCTAAACCACCTTCTATCATAACTCAATCCTTGGATTAGCTTATTTGAAGATTCAATTATCTGGGGAAGGTTCTGTGGTGGAGGATCGGAGCTTGGTCAGTTAACTCCTGCTACCACCGATTCATCATCAACGGAAGTTATTTCTGCTGCTACTATGGCAGAAAATTACATCTAAACTTGTTGTTCTTGATGAAATTACTATTTGAAGTTCGGTTTGTTTTTTAATTGTTGTTATTTAAAAAAAAATAAAAAAATTAGCTAGTTGGTGATGCAATAGTTTACCAAGGCGATGATTAGTAGCTGGTCCGAGAGGATGATCAGCCACACTGGGACTGAGACACGGCCCAGACTCCTACGAGAGGCAGCAGTGGGGAATTTTCCGCATTGGGCAAAAACCTAACGGAGCAATGCCGCGTGGAGGTAGAAGGCCCACGGATCATGAACTTCTATTCCCGGAGAAGAAGCAATGACGGTATCTGGGAAATAAGCATCGGCTAACTCTGTGCCAGCAACCGCAGTAAGACAGAGGATGCAAGCGTTATCCGGAATGATTGGGCGTAAAGCGTTTGTAGCTGGCTTTGCAAGTCCGCTGTCAAATCACAGGGCTCAACCCTAGACAGGCGGAGGAAACTACCAAGCTGGAGTACGATACTTTTTTCATCGA
>JAJJMA010110475.1:0-19065 GCA_023529015.1 Papaver nudicaule | reverse complement strand
TGCGTAATTAATGGCTAAAGAAGAGACCTAAACCCAGCAATTAGGAATTTCGTTAAAAAGGATGGCAAATTTCAGTATCTCTTACGAGTCCATGGCAATAGCTTCAGGAAGGGGGCCGCCGATAAGATGCAGAGGTGAGGGAAGATGGGCTGCTTTTAGAGAGATTCGGGAAGTATCGCTGATACCAGTACTCAGTGACAACTTCTCTTTAGGCCTCTCAATTCGCGCTAGTACACTCCTCACTTCATTTGCTAATTCGATCACCATGTCATCCTCATGACCTGTAAATTTTATTCCATAATACTGGTCAGACTCGTTAAAAAGAAAAGTAAACGATCATTTCATATTATTCTATCATATCTGGAGTGTGCAAGCAATGATTAGCATCCATTGTTACAATTTTTCAAAACATATTTAGTAAAAAACGACAAAGATAAATAAGAAATCTGTTTGTAGATAGGTCTTGGTTTGTGAAATGTCTAGTCCAAGGTCTATTCTATTCAAGTTTGACGCGGTGAGTTTGTGCAAAATGACGAACATAAAAAAGAAGAAAACATTTCTTACCAATCTCAGCCAAAGCCTTCTCTAACTTGAAGAGATAATCTCTGTTGTTCCCGCATGGCCCAGTAGCAGTTGCAATTTGCCTGAAAACAAACTTCAGTTAGACAAATTCGAAAACAGAACAGGAAGACTAATTAGAGAACTGTAGCATAATTTCTGCAACTTACCTCGCCATATCCTCAAGTGGAGCTGGCCCTAAATAATATTTATTTGATATTTTGCATGGAGTTGATGTGAACCTGGAAAAGAGAATATTTCTTATTAGTTCAATCTATAAATAAGTTCTGGAATCACAAAATTGGGGTACTGGAATCAAGTACGAAAAAGAAAAGGTTGATCGAGGTACTCACACCAAGACTCCGGTTACTGCTGGCTTATGAGGGTCATCTTCCTGAGAATAAGAGAAAATGAATAGAGGAATAAGGAACTCGGAAAATTCCAGGCATGCGACTGAGATTATAAAGAAACGAAAAAGAAAACTTACCCTGTAAAAGTCTACACTTGTCTTTAGATCGTACTCACATTCTCTTCTCTCCAAATACTACACAAAGAAGATGACAAGGTCATTATACGAATAAAACTGAAGAATTAATAATTACGATACCAGATTTTAAATGTGGTAGATCTTTAAAAAGGAATATACCTCCATTGCTAGTCTTTCCTTTTCAGGACCTCCTTTGACACAGAATGCAGCACCCCACTGACAAAGATTACAAGAGGGAGTATTAATACCACAAATAAAGTACAGAAACAATAACAATAATTAGTACAAAGAACACATGAACAATAATTTACACGATTAACTCTGTTTTTAATCGGTAAAGAATTTGGTAGTGACACAAAACTCAGGTCACTTGTATAATCAGCCGATCACTTTACCACTGTGCTACAGTGATATCGGCAGAAAAAGTAACTAGGTTCGGCTAATCGGCAACACCAATAGCCCCCTACTGTGTAGCAGTAGAACTATGCTAAGGCACTGCACCACCACATCGGCCAAGCGTCCAGAAGCCGTAGCTTAGGACTAGAATAATCATGTTATGATTTAAGCCCTAGGCTACAGCTCCTGTACGTTTGGCCGATTACATGATTAACTTAACTATTGTCCGAACACTAACTTCAATCAATGAAGTCCATTTTCTTATCATTAAGGAACATGTCTACACTAAATACACCTTGACATGATAGATCTATGTCAATGTATAATAATACTACTAGCCAGACCCTCAATCAAAAGTTAATATAGGGGAAAATAATGTTGAGACTAGACTTACGCAAATTTCGCCTTCACCTGCCTCCAAGGTGCAAGTTCTTGCTGGATGTTCCGGGGTACCTCTATGATCAATGCAAGCTGATAGCACAAACATAAACAATCCAAATAAGTCAGCACTATCCAAACACGAAGCAAGCATTTCGCTCGACATAATGAAACATTCATAAATGTACTATTCGATTCGACACTAGAAAACATTCATACCTAGATCGAACACACGCTTGTGACCCTTGATGAAACCAACAACTTTCTCATCGTAATCAAAGCCAAAGTTGTACACCAATGAACCATATCCAAATACCCACAACACCATTTTGTTATATTATCTGAAAGGAACAAAAAAATTAGATTTCTATATAAAAAGGGAAAAAGTTTGAACCTTTGAATGAAAAGTCAGAACCCTAAATCCTGAAAAAGTCCTGATTCCTAAAAACCCACTTTACAAATTCAAAATCTGGCGACAACCCATTATCAAAAACACCTAATTCTATGTAAAATCAAACAAATTAGAGAGACATTTGATTGTGACCAGATCTAGAATCAGTGAAAACCCTAATCCAAAAATAGAGAAAGATCTGTGTGAAAAATATTCAATCAGAAAATGCCTTACCAGTGATTAGAAGTATTGGGAGCTGATAAATTGAAGCAAAAAAACCCAAAGACAGAGAAATGCAGGGAGATTTAAACACACCCTTTTCTGTAAAGATTGAAAATTTGTCAGATTTTTTTTTTTTTCAAAAATTTTCAATCAGAGAGAGGGAAATACCGGTTTTTGATGGGTTAGGGTTTTTGAATTACTAACCCAATAAAAGCTCCGGGAAAAAAAAAAAACGGATTCCTCTCTCTCTCTGTGTTTCTGGTTTTCTCTCTGTTAGATTGAGTTTGGGTGGAGGAATGAGGGAGATGAAGATTAACAAGTATTTATAGCAGGAAATATGCAGTTGAAACAGCGAGGTTGCCACGTAGTTTTTATGGTTATGTATGTATTATATGGAAAGTGAATGTATGTAGAAAATTAAATTACTAAGATGCCCTTTTACTCTGCCGAGGGCATTCGGCACTCGTATGCACACTGAGAGCAAGTACTATGGTGCCCTTTTTCTGGATATCTTAGATTTCTCTTTGTGAAATTAGAAAAAAAATGTGCATTAGCATCATAATATAGAAAAAAAGTAGCATCAAAGGGATAGCAGCCGGTCAGACACCAGTTACTTTTATTTTAATCTAACTTAATTCTTTATATATTTTGATTTTAGGTTTTTTTTTTTTTTTTGATACAATAAGGGGTCCTGACCTCCCCCTAGTGGGGTTTTTGAGTATTCGGCCAGTTTTTTTTATAATTGGTTTACAGTTGACATATGTCACGGGTTAACAAAAAAAAAAAAAAATTTAATCAAATATTTTTAGTTTAATTAAAGTTTCCTAAAAGTAGGAAAAAGTCATACTGACCTATTTTTTTGAAACAGAGGAAATATATGTTAGAGTTTGGCCTTAGCTCACCCGTTTGCTCGGGCACTAAACCTGCCATGCTCAAGGAAATGCAACTAATGTGAGCTGTTATTTCAAGGATGCATTGGGCATAGTCATGTGTATAGAGGGTAGTATCGTCATTACACTGTTTAGATACATTGAATCTAGACATTTGTTTATAATTCCTAATTGAACAGTAGTTTTCAACTACCAGTATTGACGTTTACCTTAAGTCAGTGGACCGATTAATACGCTCCAGATTCAATGAATCTGGACAATACGAGAAAAAGTACTGTTATCCGGTTTTTTCCAAAAATACGTTTTTTATTTCTAAAGTGAACTGGTGTCCACGTGGTATGGCTGACGACATAGCAGGAAAGTCGGTTTTCAGTGGTCCCACTCTGATTTTCTCTGACTCACACGTTTTGTATTTGTCTACCAACTTTCAACTGTTTCTTCCCATATTCCGCATCTTTGGATTGGAATGCGAAAAAATTTTGATCTAGCACTGCTAGATCAAACATGATCTAGCAGCGCGTGGGCCGTTGGATGGCCAATCCAACGGCCGTGATGGGGTCGCCGAGTTGGATTACCATTTGGATTACCCGCCGAGTTGGATCACCCGCCGAGTGACCCCATCACGGCCGTTGGATTGGCCATCCAACGGCCCACGCGCTGCTAGATCATGTTTGATCTAGCAGTGCGAGATCAAAATCGCGTCCATTGGAAAGCCACATGGAAACTTCATTTGTTCGTGTTGGGCAATGCTGCACTACACTCGTTGGGAGGAACTTGAGGCACCCAGCCTTTAGGAATTTTTTTTTTTTTTTTTTTTTTTTTTTTAAATATCATCAACTGAAAGAAGCTTACAAGAATTAAATGAGAGTCTAGCAACAAGCTGAGCTCCAATCCCTTTTTTTTATTTATTTTTATTTTATTTTTTTAAATAAACGAAGGCCAAAAAGGGTTAATAGCCAGCCTCAACAACTGGAATGAGCCAACTAGAATGAGCCAAGTTCGAAAAATTTTATTTGTAAAAGCTTGTGCATACAGTCGTCTGATGGTTTGTTGCATATTTTGAATTATTAGGGAAATTATGTTAGTGCAGTATAATGGTAAAGTCATTCTGTGATGATATCGATGATCTGAATTCAAAATTCATTACCTTTGAAATTTTTATAGATGAAAAACAAACACAAATAGTCAATATCTATTAGGAGAATCGCATAGTGTTTCCTCAGTTCTCTTTAAAGTGGCCACTCTTAGAATCACACTGTGTTTCCTCAATTTCCTTCGTGGTTGCTCTTACAATAGTGTTGGCTTTCCCCTACTTATCAATAAAACTAGAGTGAAATACGGACTATAGTGGTTGTTCTTAGAGTCTTAACCAGGGATTTGATTATGATACTCTACTACTAGAGGCCATAGAGTTGGAACCTCACTTTCATATTATCGGGAAGGAAAAAAAAATCACTCTTCAGGGGTACCATTACATCTAAGACCAAAAACTTATAGTCAATTCTAACTGTTGGATCATGCAAATGATACCCCTGCTAATTTCGGTATCCCTTTATTAATTATGGAGTTTTCATCAATTCTCTGTAAAGTGGTTGCTCTTAGAGTTTTAGCCAAGGATTTGATTATGCTACTCTACTATTAGAGGCCATAGAGTTAGAACCTCACTTTCATATTATCGGGAAGGAAAAAAAAAATCACTCACCGTGAGAGTTTTCCACAATTTATAAAATGCGTACTATATCTTTTCATGGTATCATTACATCTAAGACAAAAAAAAAAACTCATAACCGTTGAATCATGCAAATGGCTAATTTCGGTATCCCCTTTATTAATCATGGAGCCTTCTTTTTCTTCTTTTGATCACATAGACCACTCAAGAACTAAGCTCCATTTTGGCTTAGATTTAGATTTATTAATTTTTTAGACAAAGAAAATCCCCTAACACTAACACTAGTTTTTCCTGTTAATGACCTAATTCTTAATTAACTATAATAAAAAAATTCTCAAGTCTTAGTTTGTTGACATTGAACTAGTAAAAGTCTCTTCAACGTATCAAAAGCCACCTCATAACAATCTGAAAGCCAGACATAATATGATCTTTGAAGTGTTCAATGAACATCCCGTTGAGCTTTTAAGTCAGACCTGCAAGCTACTATGCCAATATTGAATTAATTGGCAACAGCAGTACAAGGGCAGATTGGAAACATTTAAAAAATTATGCAACTTTTGATAATGCATTTTCATAAAGGATGTTGTATGAGTGATGTCACGTACGAAACAACAAGCTCAAAGAAGCTCAAATATTTATACGTGAAAGCTAAAACCTTAATTGCGTAAGAGCAAGTATTATGGTGCTCAAAAAATACAAAAAAGTGGAGAAAGTTTCCACAATGTAGCCAAAACTTCTAGATATGTCTATAAGAGGCCACTGTTCTGTGCCTTCTTGTGGACATAGCTTTGCTATCGGTTTCTGAGTAACCGCAACATTATAGTTATTGAGTAGCCGCTGCGGTTTCTCAGCAGCCGCTGATTATACCATGTGGTTTCTCAGCAACCACTGGTTAATTAATACTTGTTTGACCTTTTTTTATCATAGTCCTCGCACATTCTATATAGGCCATTCATTTTCAGACGGTAAAATCACTATTGGCCGTCAATTTTCAAACCGTAAAAAAATTATCTGTTGGGGTTTTTCACTATAAAATCAACCCACTCTTAACTCAAAATCACCCCAATCAATCTCGCATGTTGGAATTACAGTTAAATATTTTGGGAATTTAATACATTAAGTAGTTTTTAATGGTTTAATTTTTGTTATACATTTTATAGTACTGGTAATTTTATTGATGCATATGTGTGGTGTAATTTGGATTGGGTTACGAGGGTTTCATTATTCAGAACTGAGAATTCAGAAATTTAATTAGTGCAGCTGATGATAGTGGAGAATTAGGGTTTTGTTCTAGCATTAGTAAGTTTAATGTGAGAATTTGGGTAGTTTTTCAGGATATATCGATGTGTGGTGAAAATTCTGTATAGTCCAGTTATGACAATTCTGATTATTGTTGACAATTACATGATTTTGAGTTACACTGAGGAGATTTATTTATTCTGGTAATACATTTTGTAGTTCTGGCACAGTTGTAAGGTTGTGTTGTGTAGAATTCAAGTTGTAAGATTAAGATTAAGGTTAAGTAGATTAAGATAAGTTGTAATCTGGTTTAGGTGTTGTTTATGGTTTAATCATGCACTAAAGACTAGCTTAAGGTACATGCTAGATAAAGTTTAAGGTAAGTATGACCTGTCCTAGGTTAGCATGACCTGGATCCTATGTGGTGTCCCATGTATCCATAATGTGTAACTGCAACTCATGATGGAAAGGTTGGAGATACATTTGGCAAGCATGACTATGACTCTCTTCTAGACATTTGGAAAGCTGTGGAGTATGTCAATACTACTAAGCTGAGGTTTAATTTCAGCATAAGGTTTTATTTCTTATCATCATAAAGTTTGCCTAATGTTGTTTATGGAGCTGAAATTCCAACAAAAATTCAACTTTATATGCAATAGAGTTATAACAGTGTCGGTGAAATAAATAAAGGTAGTAAACAGACAGAAAGTTAAAGAAGACATTGCAGGGCTAATGAAGGTGGTGGTGTGGGTATAAATAAGTTGAAGTTTTAGAACAAGGCATTGCAGGACAAATAGATTGGGAGGTATATGAATGAAATAAATGCTTTGGAAGGATGCTCGGTTGAACGGTCAAGAACTTAGAGTTGTTTCCCTTAGTCTATATAGCATTAGTAGACTGCAGGACATGGAAGTGGAGGATGTAGCTCAATTACTGACTATGATATCTGACATAAATTTCAATGCAGGCGGCTAAGGGAATAAGCATTTTTTCAGTTTCAGAGTGTTATAAGTCTATGGAGGCTGTAATTTTTTTGCTTGTTTATCTTTGGATTGGTTATAAATAACTGGTTGGCTGTAATGTTTTAGCTTTTCTGTTTGATTTCTTTGGTGTACTATAATATGTCCTAGACAAAGTTCATCAACCTAAAGTGTAAATTTTTCACTGTAACATTATCAAACCAGACTACAATATATGAACTAACCACATCTACAATCACATGGAAATACCGACTACAATGAACTAACCACATCTACATTTATAATCACAATCAACAAAGACAAAAATCAGACAAATCAACAAAAATCCTACAACAACAAACAAACCTCAGAGATTCAGACCTTCAATACTCATAACCAGAAATTTAATCATTAACACTCAATGGTTTCGACTATAGATGTTATAAATTTCCAATTAAAAGGGGAACAAGTGAAATACCTTAACTAATAGAGCATCGTCAGATCCAAAATTTGAAATCAACTTCAATCCTTCTATAAGAAATCGACTAAACTCAAACCAGCTTTCAAATCGATATTTTATAGAAGATTTGATTGATTCAATGTTGTGGTTGAGGTTCCCCCATGCTAAATCTCACTCTGCTCGACGAATCTGCCGGTCAAATCCGACGTCGGCAGAGAAAGAAACCGGTGAAAGAAAAGAATCTAATAGAGAAAAATAAACCAGCGAGAAAAATGAGTGGATGTTTCAACTTAAGTTGTTGGTGTTGGACATACAACTGAGCTAATTCAGACACAATAAATGAATTCATAATTTCAGTTGATTTTCTTTTATTTTCTTTTGGGTTTTCTTATTTTCGGATCTGTGGTATTAAGTTAATCCGTTGAAATAAAAAGAAAAGTCGAGGCTAACTTAGCAAGTTTACCCAAATATTGAGGGTAGGCGGGTAATTGCACCAACAAAAACACGGAGCACTGTAACAGATCGCATTTTCAGTAACCATTTAAGACGTTACGAGCTTCCCAACAGCGTATGTACGTTGCTGAAATGCCGTGACTAATGGCTCTGTTGGTAAAAAGCTGAATTCGTGTAGTGATAGTGCCATCTGGTTTAAACATAATTTTGAAAACCCATTTGCAACCATTGGCAACTTTGCTAGGTAGTAAATCGACTGCAATCCAAGTATTGTTTGCTTCTAGAGCAATAATTTCTTTTGCCACTGTTGCTCTCCATTTTGGGCAAGTATTGGATTGAGCAAATGACCTTGGTTCTTCTGTGAGTATGACTTGAGAAAGAAAAGCTTTGTGTTGTGGAGTAAAATTATCAAATGACAGATAATTAGTCATAGGATATAGAGAAGTTGAATTGCACTTAGGAATAGTGCAATGATAATCCTTTAATCGTGCTGGTAAGTTGCTCGCCTTAGTTGGTCTTTTGTTTCAATTTCAGCTGAGTTTGCCGGTGGAACTTCATGAGTTCTATCTTGATTTCCAGAAGAGGGAATTGATATATTTTCTGGACTATCAGCCAACTGATGTAGGTTATCTGAACCACTTGGAATATTTGATGGTGGTGCTGGCTAAATTGATGAGTTATCACCGGTGTTTGAGTTATCACAATTATTATGTGTAATAGTTGTATTTAGGTTATTTGTATCACATGAAGCTGTTGGTAGTGATACAGTCTGAGAAGCCAAGTCGTGGCTTTGTGTATCAGAGTGAATTTGCGGAAGAAAAATGGATGAATCATCCATAGAAGAAAAGATGGAATCATAGTGAACATCATCAGGTGCTGCATTGGATGATACAACGGATGTGTGTTTCTGAGCGAATGAATATTGGAAAGGGAAAAATATTCTCATGAAATACCACATCTACGGATGTGTAAATCGTTTTAGACTCAATGTCAAATATCTTGTAACCTTTCTGACCATAAGGATAACCAATGAAGATGCCAGGTTTGGCTCGTTGGTCAAATTTATGAGCTACTTTAGTGTTTCTAGCAAAACGCAGACAACCAAAAACTCGAAGGGCTGAGTAGTCTGATTGTGTGTTTAGAAGCATTTCATGTGGTGTTTTATGAGATAACAGAGGAGTTGGCATCTTTTTGATTAAGTATGCAGCTGTAAGTATGCATTCTCCCCAAAATTTCAAGGGCAGGTTAGCCTGAAATCTTAATGATCTCGCCACATTTAAGAGATGACGGTGTTTTCTTTCGACTACTCCATTTTGTTGTGGAGTGTATGTACAACTTGTTTGGTGTAAAATACCATTTTTATTAAACCAAGATTGTAATTCTTTTGATTTGAATTCAGATCCATTGTCGGATCTAAAAGCTGGCAAATGTGGAATGGATAATGAGTTGGTTCCAGAAGAGATGTTGGAAATTTTATGACCAAACTGTTTAATAACAAAACTGAAGAAGTATTGAAGAAACTTGAGAGTTTCTGATTTGTTTTGCATCAAGTATACCCAGGTACATATAGAGTAATCATCCACAATTGTCAAAAATACTTTGCACCACTTCTGGATGCAATGGAGAAAGGTCCCCATATATCAACATTTATCAACTGGAATGGATATGAACAATAAGAAACACTTTTATTGAATGCTTTGCCCTTGGGCATACATCACATGAGTGTTTGAAATCAGAACAAATGGAAGGGAAATTACTAGAAAAAAACTTTAAACAATCTGTATTTGGATGACAAAGACGATAATGCCATGTGTTAACTGGCTTATTTGCAGTACATGATAAAGCAAATGGACGGAAAACAAAGTGATAATGACCAGCTATCCGCCTACTCCATCCAACCTCCCTTTGGGTTTGACGGTCCTGAAATATACAAGACTCTTGTTCAAATTTGATAGAGCAATCAGTTGTACTATTCAATTGAGTTACTGAAATCAAGTTAAACTTGAAGCTTGGAATGTAAAATACGTCAAGAAACTTGATAATGGGTGTTAATTCAACATCCCCAATATGACTCACAGATGTATGTGTTCCATCTGGTAGTTGAACATCAATTGATTTTGTAGTTAAAGAAGAACATATATGATGAGTAGCTCCACTATCAACTATCCAAACATCAGAATAGGAGTTAAGAACTGTACCTGCAAAGTTGGCAGATTATGTCTGTGTCCCTATTTTCTGGATCAAGAAGACAAAGAAGGCGTGCATATTGATCCGGTGTTATGTTTGGTGCAGCAGGAGTAGTAACAGCAGCAACAGTTGGAGGTGCAAAGGCTCGTGGCTTGGGCAAATCCTTTGGATACCCATTCAGTTTCCAACAAATAGCCTTAGTGTGACCATGTCTGTTACAATGTTCACAAAACTCTTTATCTCTTTGTCGCTTGCCTGGAACATTAGTTCTCTGGTTCCATGAATCATTGCGAGAGACATTGAGTGCAGCTGAATCAACTTGAGCAACAGTCGAGGAATTGATACCTTATTGTTCTTCTTCCTGACGAACAAGGTTATACAACTTCGAAGCAGTTGGTGTTGGTTCTTGTAGCAAGAGTTGACTACGCAAGGCTGAGAATCTATCATGTAATCCCTGCAAAAACTCCATTGCTTTAT
The DNA here is from genome assembly GCA_023529015.1 of Papaver nudicaule. Classification (NCBI taxonomy): domain Eukaryota; kingdom Viridiplantae; phylum Streptophyta; class Magnoliopsida; order Ranunculales; family Papaveraceae; genus Papaver; species Papaver nudicaule. The sequence goes on along the minus strand of JAJJMA010110475.1, from coordinate 8,299 downwards.
CCTGATTGTGATGATCAATATAGCTTTTACCTGCGTTGCAGATACACGGCTCGTGTTGCCTGAATGAGTCAAGTTCATCCCATAGAGTCTTGAGTTGAGTAAAGTAAACAGCTACACATTGGTTCTCTTGTTTCAATGTAGCTATTGATTGCTTTAAAGCGAAGAGCTTGGGTGCATTAGACTGTACAAACCTGGTCTTGAGGTCGAGCCACATCTCCCTAGCAGAATCAAAGAACATAATGCTTTTCTGGATCTGAGGTTCTACAGAATTGGAAATCCAGCTGCCAACGAGATCATCACATCTTTGCCATAAGACAAGATCTGATGGATCTGTTGGTTTCTTGATTGAACCATCTATGTAGCCAAGTTTTTCCTTGGCACTAAGGGCTTTCTTCATACCGCGTACCCAAGTGCAATAGTTATCACTTGTGAGTACAGGGTAAACAAAACTGAGGTAGGGTTGTCTGCTGGGTGAACATAAAAGGGGCTTGAAGGCGATAAGCTAGCATCATTTTGTTGTTTTCATTGCCTGAAGCTTTTTGTGGAGGTGTTTTCTCTCCAGAAGCATCACTTGTTTCATGAGTAGAAGAACCCATTGCAGAAAAGAAAATAACCTAGCTCTTTTATACCATAAAACGATAGTCGACAAGTTGTTTTAAGTTCTCTCACAACTGTGTAGAGATGAATTGCACTGCTAACTATTTATACACATTACAATTAGGGTTTTGCTACAAAGATAAGAATACAAAACAATAAACTCGAAAGAATAGGAAGACTGAGTACATGAAGATTATCTAGCTACAATAGAGGAGAAGATATTTGACATAGTTACAACAAACACTTGACTTGGTAGTTCTGTTACTAGTCTTCATTCTGACCTGTTGACATGATACGTACATGTTTATGACATGTACGTGTGACTACATATGAAATATCTTAATACGGTGGAAGTGTTTGTCACTTGTCTGTGACTTGTTTTGTTGATTTTTCTTGGATTGTTGTTCATGTAGCCAACGACCAAAAAAAAAAAAAAAAAAAATTGCCATTATGAAAATATTTTCGTAATGCAGATCCCCTTTTTTTCATTCCGACTCTAATTTGTTTTCCAGTGTAAGCCCCTAAAATTTGCTTAGTTTGTTTATGAGATGTGGTAATTCAATGGGGACTGTGATGATAAAAAAGTCGTCACAATTCGAAACAAAAACAATGACGATTTTCTGGGAGTCGTGACGATTTTCTGACCACCATAGTCCCTATTTAATCACCACGACCCCAAATAAAACAGGCAAATTTGTCCGTTAATACCTAGAAACAAATCCCAAAACAGACAAACAAATTATTCGCACCTTGAAATATCTATTCCCTATCACGTAAGTTAAGAATATCGAGATTTCATTGTTGTGCATTTCATCCACAAAATCTTAAAGGATAAGAGTAAGACAGACAATAAGCTGTTGCCAAGATGTATGGAATTCAGACAAAACAGATAAACTCTTTTTGTCAAAGTGCAAGTGTCAAGCAAGTAAAGCTATTTGCAGGAGCAATGCAATAAAGCAGTAGCACTGTACAGTCTCGTGACTTGATACTGATAGAATCAAGCTACACAGTGGGGACTCAACTGGCTGCTGCCAAGCCAATGGTCCTTAATCAAAGCTGGACCGCTTTTGAGGACCACGATTTGAAGGATCCTCATATCTGTGGCCTGTGGATTAAACCTATCTGGGATTATCTTGATCCATAAAGGGAACTTTGAAAACAGGGCTGTAAAGTTTACCGGGCGGCCCTTGGTCCTGTGTCACCACCCTGACCCACGAGTATCCATGAGAGCCCATAGCTCGTTCTGCCTTTTTAATTAAATGGACGGGCAAGAGTCTTAGTAGTTTAAATTTCATTATCCGATCAAATATTCGCCCAGTTAGCCCATCTATAATGCCCTACAACTTGTGTCGAAGAGAACACATACATAATCATTTATTTATTTCATAGTTCTTGAATTAAAAGACATTTTTTTTTTTAATTTTAATTTTTGTATGAACAAACTAGTTTAATTACAATTTTTCAAATTTTTGAACTTACAGCACTTCCATAACTTGGCTAGAAATAATTCAAATTATTGATATGTACAACCGTAAGACAAACTTGTTTATTTGTTTATATAATTGGGAAAAACTTTTTATTCTTAAACAAAATATATCTGAATATCCATGGCCCATCCGGCCACACCCGCCCTTACCCAAATATCATAACGGGTTAGACCGTGGATAGTTTTATTAATATACTTGACATAGCCTTACCCAAATATCATAACTGGCTTGGATAGGCCGACCTTACTCGGCCTTACCCAAATATCATAACGGGCTTGGACAAGCGCGGATAGTCGTGTGGATACTTTTATTTGGATAATAATAACCCTGTCCACCCAGCCCTTTGTAATTGGCAAGAGATATCTCTACCCATCCAGCCCTACCCAGTGACGGAGTCAGGATTTTTAGTTGGGTAGTGCATTCTGGAAAAAAAATCCTACCTAAACTAGTCTTGCTCTTTTTTATGTCAGCCAAATTTGCATCACAAAGTAAAAGAAAAAAGGAAATTTATGTTAAGAAATTCAATTGTTCACGGTAGCAAATTTATGTAAAAAGAAAAACTAATAATCTAGTGAAGAAAATAAGAAACCTCAAAGCAAAAACAGATTTAATAATTGTCTTTTTCGGCTTTTCATCATTTGGAAACACTGCATGATTCTTTAACGGTATCAAAAATATATTTCTCAATATATATGACTAAGCGATTAGGATTGGCCCATAACTATTTTTCTCTCACCAAAACGTCTAGTTTTGATTGGGCACATGCTTTGAGCCCTTGCCAAAGTATGCAAGCCCTTGCGGTGCAGAAATTACTTTTCAGCCCTTGCAATGAAATGACTAAGTTATCCCTCAATTAACACTTGAAATGACTAGTATACCCTTTCACTAATTAACATATATATACTTAATTTTATCCCTAAAACAAAACCAAAAAAAAAAACCCTCACTCTCAAAAAATCGCCTCTCCTCTCCTCTCCTTCTTTTCTTCTCTTCTTCTTCTTCTTCTTCTCAAAATCCAAAACAACGAAATTCGTCGCGAAATCATCGAAACTCATCGATTTAGGAAAATTAATCGCGTGCGTTCTATATAACATGACGAGGTCTAAAACAAAGGCTGGAAATCGATCCAAAAAACCACAATCTCCGGATGAACCCACTCTTGCCCAAGTTCAACTTCAAAATCGAATCGAGTGAGAAAAAGAAGAAATGGTCGCGATTCGAAGATAATTTCACAAACCCATTTCATCATATTTGAGTCTTATGGTGTGTGATTGAATGATTATGTTGTTTCCATGGATGAATCGAGAGATTTAGTCCAAAAAACGCACTTTCAGAGCCACATTCGGCCCCTAAAAAAACCTAGAATAGGGGCCGAATGCTACATTTTACTTGAGAATGAAGAACAATTCGGCCCCTATTTTTGGTTTTTTAGGGGCCGAATGTGGATTCGGCCCCTATTTTTTTTTAGGGGCCGAATACGTATTCGGCCCCTAAATCCTTATTTTGTTGAGGGCCGAATGTGTATTCGGCCCCTAACTCTTTTTTTTTTTAAGGGCCGAATCTACATTCGGCCCTCACGATTCTATATAATACAGGCCGAATGTACTTGCAGTGCAAGGGGATTCATAGTTCCATTAGATTAGTGCACTTGCAGTGCACTACTTTTCCTCTCTACTTAACCTCTTCTTCTTTCGTTTAGTGTACGTATCTTCTCTTCACTGCTTACTAGATTATTTCTCATGGAATCTTTTTCTGTCAAATGGGTTCTACTTTCGTCTCTTTTCCTCTCTCGGGCACACTGGTAATCTTTCAAAAACCACCTGTATTTATTTTCCCTGTTGATTTTTTTTCGATAGTTTAGGGATTATATAAGAAAAAATTGATTGGAAAACGAAAAATGATCAAAAAATTATTGAGTTTGGTTCAAGGTCATAGAGTTGAGCAGAATGACAGTTTTGATCGACAGTTCCAAAAAAAGTTGTGAACTTCCAGTAACCCAATAGTTTACTGCATGTGCCATATATACAAACAATTATGGCCTTCAATAATGGTCTCTGCCTTCACTTTCCACTACCAACTGCTGCATTAGTCTTTGATCGATGATGAGTTGTACAACATAAATTAGATAAGATGTTAACTGATAATAGTGATGATCATCAAGTAGTTGTATCTGATACTGATTCTTCGTCTTCTTCTTCTTCGTCACTGAGAATCGAACTTGATAAACTTAAGGCAGACATTTCTGTTTTGGGTAGTTTTGGATCCCGGGTTGTATCTTCTTCTTCTTCTCTCCTTCTTTGAAAATCGAACTTGATCAACTTAAGACGAGGATCTCTCTTTTAAGTAGTTTTGGGTCCCCGGTTGTATCTGATATTGATTCTTCTACTTCATTGAAAATCGAACTTGATCAGCTTAAGGCACATATCTCTGTTTTAGGTAACTTTGGTTTGGATCATGGGTTGAACTTCATAGTATCTAATCATTACAGACTAATGTTCATTACTCACCAATTTGGGAGTCTGGGTTGTATCTAATTTTGGTCAATTTGCAACACATGTCTGATATTTATGACTTTCTTTAGGTGTCTTCTGGAGATGAGCTCAGAGCAGACCATGTAGGGAACCCAGGATGGGAAAATAATGCAGCCACATTCGAGATGACTTTTTCATATACACTTTAGGGGCCGAATATACATTCGGCCCCTATTTTCATATACACTTTAGGGCCGAATGTACATTCGGCCCCTATTGTTGGGATGGGTTACAGGCCGAATGTTACGTTGTCCGCCCCTACTATGCACACCTGAACATTCGGCTCCTATTCATTTTTATCGTGAGGGCCGAATGTGGATTCGGCCCCTATTTTCATATACACTTTAGGGGCCGAATGCGGATTCGGCCCCTAAAAAAAATAATAGGGGCCGAATCCACATTCGGCCCCTAAAAACCAAAAATAGGGGCCGAACAGTTCTTCATTCTCAGGGAAAATGGAGCATTCGACCCCTATTCTGGGTTTTTTTAGGGGCCGAATGTGGCTCTGAAAGTGCGTTTTTTCGACGAAATCTCTCGATTCACCCATGGAAACAACATAATCATTCAATCACACACCATAAAACTCAAATATGATGAAATGGGTTTGTGAAATTATCTTCGAATCGCGACCATTTCTTCTTTTTCTCACTCGATTCGATTTTGAAGTTGAACTTGGGCAAGAGTGGGTTCATCCGGAGATTGTGGTTTTTTGGATCGATTTCCAGCCTTTGTTTTAGACCTCGTCATGTTATATAGAACGCACGCGATTAATTTTCCTAAATCGATGAGTTTCGATGATTTCGCGACGAATTTCGTTGTTTTGGTTTTAGAGAAGAAGAAGAAGAAGAAGGAGAAGAAGATAATTTTTTTTTTTTTTGTGAAGAGAATTTTTTTTTTTTGTTTTAGGGATATGATTAAGAATATATAGGTTAATTAGTTAACTCTAATCTAATTATTAAGACTAATCATGTGAGGGGTAGTTTGGTATTTAAAAAAGTTGGAAAACTAAAGGGGTCTCAAAAATTACTAGGGGGAGTGACGGCGCAAGGGCTTGCATACTTTGGCAAGGGCTCAAAGCATGTGCCTTGCCTTTGATTGACTAGTTTTAACACGACTGGCCCATAACTAATTTTTCTCACCAAAACGTCTAACACTACTAACAATTTTGCAAAAGTTTGGGTGGTGCCATGGACCCATTTATTAGCCCAATTCACACCCCTACTTTGAAATCATACTCGATTCATTTAGTACACAACGAGTGATGTTATTAGTGATCGGAGTTCAGTTCAAAATTCATTGGTACCAAATTCTCGGAGTTCAGTTCAAAATTCATTGGTACCAAATTCTTTACCCATCAAAAAAGAAAACCAGTGGAAACTTTTTTACATACTTTGTTATAAGTACAAAAAAGAAGACAAGAAAAAACCGTACAAACATTAAACTTTTTTACATACGTTGTGCACACAAAAAAAAAAGGACATGAAAAAATGAAAGAAAAAGAAACAAGGCCATTAGTGGTGCAACACCTAAGGGGAAGAGCTCAACGCACCTTTCAGTCAAACCCAAGTACCCTTCATGAGTGGCTTAGTCGAAGCAGTTTCACCAAAAGTCTTTACCAAATCTGAGCACGACACATCGTGACTACCTCCTGCTTCACCTATTTCGGTCTTCAACTCTAACCCCAATTCTTCCTCAATATCGTCAGACGCCGATATCAATAAAAACTCACATCCTTCATAGTTGAGGAAGTCTGGTGGGTCTGCTGGAGAGTATCGCAGTTTCCCAAACAGTCCTTGCAGATGGGCAGGAAATGCTGCTCTTCTTTTGTTTTGAAGCCCACCGAATCCGCCACTACTACCTTGATGTTGATTTGGATTCTTGATTTGAATAAGAAAAGAACCTTCACGTTCAATGTTAAGAGATTCCTGAGGTTCATTTTTCTCATCTTCCGGAGGGAATTCGAGCTTGTAGATGAGATGGGTGTGATTCTTCTTGCTTCCTGGTTTATGCCGTAGGATACGATAGATACCTTCAGCTAGTGCTCGTGCTGGAGAAGTGTGTCGATGTCCTCGCGTAGCTGTATCATATTCCTCTGCAACATACACAAGAAGTTAACTAGATTCAACTTATGGAAATTGAAGCAGCACGAGCACACCCAATTTGTAGCAATTTTAGAAGGTTGCTCTGTATCATACATCATTATATACTTCACATATTCAGGATATCAGGCGATGTGGACTATTCTCAACAGTTGTACAGAACAAAGTCTCACAAGTCGACTTTGGCGCTTGTTGGAGCCTGGCTCCACAAGGACGCCCACAGAGAACAAGCCATATCATCATCAGTCTCACACATGACTTGGGGTCACAACTCGATCTAAAAGCGGAGCAACTTCTGTACACAGTCGTAAACTAGCGTGCACACAGTACCAGCTAGTTATACGATACGACACAAATTAAAAGAGCTATAAGGAACATGTACATATATATGCAAGTTAGAAAAGCAAGTTGGACACATACAGCAAACACCGAGTCAGTACAGTGTGAAGTGCGAACATCATGCATCATATATGAACTTGCCTGTCAGTAATTTCCTAGGTCCGTATGGTTCCAATATGCAGGCATACAATGCTATAGAGCAGTGAATCAATACGTATAGCACAAACACCTATTTCTACATGGCAATACGGCATGACGGGAAACAGCAGCCCGAAACAACTAAATAAACATAAAGCGCATATGCACATACCTCCTTTCAATGCAGTCTTGACATCATCTATTTTGGTTGTGACCATCTCCACAAAACCCCAGTATGGTCTGCTTTTCTTGCTAGGATCTGGTAAGCTCTTTTTCCCCATTACTATGAACCTCAACAGTACTTCTTTCTCAATATTTACTTCCTAATTCACATTTAAACGCAGAATTAATCGATATGATTAGAAACAATATATTAAAGGTTGGACCGAATTCCACAAACTGTTTAGAAACAATATACTACAAAACAAATATTGTAACAAAAAAAAAAAAACAGCCAATTAAGAAGATTTTAACTACCTCTTCACCATGACCACCATGACTTCCCTTGACGTCACCACCACTAGCAGCACCGCCTTTCTTACCGGGATCTGACGAGGATGCATCTTTTTCACCACCGGCTTTGCTAGCACCTTCTTTACCGGAATCTGAAGACTGTTTGTCTTCGACTGTCTTCTCACCGGATTCCGGTCGAAGCACTATGTACAAACGTTGGACATCATCAGGACTATGTGCTTCATCTTTGTTCACCTTTGGTCTGTAAAAGAAGAATATTTCCCCCCTTTCCTGCAACATTTACTCATATACATAAGTAAGTTCATCAAACCACAAGATTATAAGCAGATAATTTCATTAAGAAGAACACAATTAAGATGATGAATCTGATGAAACTAACACCTGAATTTCAACATGGGGTTCATCTTTGGTCTTCACTTCTTTTCCCTGACCCATTTTTTCTATAACGTGTGGTTTTCTCTTCCAAATCAAGCAGCAAAGAAATGTAAAGAAACTAAGGTAAGGTCTTAAAATTATGAATTTGGTCTTTTCAAAAAGCATTTTCTATACATTTTTATCAGTCAGTTGGCAGTTGGCAGTAAAAGGTCAATCTTCGAGACGTGCAATGTGGCAAACTCAAATGATGTACGTGTCT
>JAJJMA010110470.1:0-25867 GCA_023529015.1 Papaver nudicaule | reverse complement strand
TTGGGGTTGTTTCAAGAGAAAACTCAACATACTCTACCTATACAAATTATCACAAGTGTGACAAATGCAAAGGCGAAAATCCTAGAATACCTTCGGATCATATAAACAACATCACAGACTATTGGTATGATAGAAATGGTAAAAACGATACGGAAAGGGAATACCTTTCTAACCTTCAGCGAGGATGTTATGATTTATCAAGTAGTAAGCTTCGGTCTTCGTCTTCATCAGTCTTCGTCTCGATTACCTAGAACTATCCTAGTCCGAGTTGTAGAGTAAACTTATCAAGGATTGTATTTTTGTCTCATAAACTTGACAACTGACTTGAGATAGCAACATCAGTGGGTTCAACCGATCAATGCTCTAACAATCTCCCCCTTTGTCAATTTTAGTGACAAAAACCAATCTTACATATGGATTCAAAAAGTAAAATCTTTTAGCCCTAACCATAATGTACTTGATCTTCTTGTAATCTTCAGCGTCTTCAGATAAGAGTGTTCCTGCAAGCGAAGATTCAAGGTAGAGATAACAAACTCAAAGTCACCACACATCTTGGTTTCTAGATGGACATAGTCCAACAAGAGTTTTTTATGCAATTGAGTAGTATGTAAAACTTGGTAAGCATATTGCATCGATGCTTCAAGATACTACACAATTTGATATGTTCTCCCCCTTACTCAATACACTAATTTTTGTTATGCCATGACGAGCACATCGATTTTACTCCCCCTATGACAATGCCGTAGACAATTGTCGTAGTAGATAGAAAGATTTTACTCCCCCTTACTACAAGATTTCTCCCCCTTTTTGTCATAAAATGGACAAAGAAAAGAAATATAGGAATCCTCATAAAATCGCAATAATCAATGTAGACAAAGGTAAACATACCTGAAACGAGAGATAAAAAGATGCAATTCACTCGTAGATTCCACAGCCGCACTCCCCAAAAAGATATTACCATGAAGCACAAGTTCAAAAGAACTCTCCCCCATTTTGTGTCATTCCATAAGGAACAACGCGACTACCTTCCCAAGCAAGGTTTTAGGATAATATCTTGGGTACAATTTTCACAAGTGAAATTGTAGATATGTTTTTCTTTCCTAGCCAGTTACGGTCAAATAGGAATTCAAGGTTTAATCTTCCTACTTTCTCAGAGAGTTTCGGTCAACCATCGTTGTTAGAGAAAACATTAGGTTACCCCTTCCTAGTGGTTGTAAGACTAAGAATTAAAGGTACAACATTTAATCCAGCGAAGTTTAACATTATAGTCTAGGAGGTACCTTATTATCAAAAATCGTCTCCTCTTAGCCATAAGAGTCAGAAGCATGGATTTTGAAAATCTATCATGAGCTGCTTTACCCGAACGGGTGGTATGGCTAAAAAAGCAAGTTCATGGTTTTGCAATACATTCATAAAGATAATCAATTAAGATCAAGCATTGCAATCATCAAAAAGTTTGAGCAGGACTTTTTGAGTTATGTTATTAGGGTAAAAGTCACACACTAAATAAACATAACATAGAATCTTTCAGTGAACGATTAAGCATCAAATCCACACACATAGATCAAAATTATTACAACCCGAAGTGTTTTTTAGAAAGATTCATAAGTAAGAAGAAAGGTGATAATACTGCTCATGTATTAGTCACTGAAGTCGGATGACTCAGCTTTTGGCATGTCTGCTAATTCCTCAGCCAGAATAGGGAACCTAGAAGTACACCAATCCAATTGACTTTGTTGAAGTTGGACCTGTGCTTCCAGCTCACTGATTCTGATTTGTGCAGCAGCCATTCCTTTTTCATTGTATCCAAAATTACCTGGATGAGGGGCAGGTTCAGGTGCAAAAGCAGTTGGTTCTGGTTGGCGCATCTGTAGAGGAACTGGTGAAAGATCAGCTTGGCACAAGTTTCTCCTCATTTTGTTTATGCTCTGTTGATTGAGAGCTCTCAATGGTTCTCCACGAGATCCAAACATCTCAAAGCCACGTGATATCATCATTCTGCATATTAGGCTGGGTAAACCAAAGCTTCTGTAGTTCTGACTTAGGGGAATGGAAATCATCTGCCGGATGATGAGTCCACATAAGTCAACATCTTGATCACCTACAAGAAGAAAATAAACATTTTCCGCCATGTTACGCCTCCACACATCTTTGTTCATGTGACTTGGAATCAAGTTGGCAGTTGCAAGCTTGCCAAATAATTTCAAGTGAAATGAAATAGTATCAAGAGGAAATTTTCCTTGAACCCAGGGTACGGGACTGGCAAGCATTACTTCTGAGACTGCCAAGCGATCAGGTCGAACATTGTTGGGCTGTGGAATAGCAAAAGTATGCTCCAACGAACATTTGATAAACGAGTTAACGAAATCTAGATCAATGACTACAATCTGATTGTTGATTGCAGTCTTGAATGATCATAATCACAGCCATGCATGTTAGCATAAAATAATCTGACCACATTAGGATAAGCAACTGTGCTTGCATTATGCACATTTCCCCAGTCTCTTTCACTCATAAATTTCACGAACTCAGGTTCGGAAACAGTATCATCATAGATTCTGTCATATATTATCCCTCGGGTACGCATTCATTAAAAAACATTCGACAGGTATCATTGACAAAATACATGCCTAAATCATCATGATATTGTGGACTGTCGACGTTCACAAGTGGTAAGGGAACAGTGAAACATGAATCACCATCATCAATTCTGGTTCTTCTAGTCCTAGAACTCTCCCTTACAGATGTTCTAGAACTTCTTTTTCTTGAAAACATGTTCGCGAAGGAGAAGAAGAACTTACTTGATTTTATGCGTTCGTGACGTCGATTGAAAGAGTTTGCGAAAGGTACCCGTCAAGTGGATTTTGGCAAGGAATCCAAAGTAACAAACGAGGATGAAATCCGTTCACGAACGAAGGAGAAAACGCCAAATTCTTGAAATGTTGAGTTTGAAAAGGTCTCGAACGGTTTTGAGAAGATGAAGAAGAAAACAAGAACCCTTGTTTTTATCTCAAGTTTTTCAAACAACACGTGTTCAAAAGAACACAGACACGTGGCAGTTCACACGTGTGAGTTCAAAGAACTCAAGAAAATCCTTTTTTTTAAAAAATTTTCTTTTCCTCATAAATAAGTTTTTGTATTAAGAATTATGATAGATTTTCGTAATATTCTTCTGCAAGGATAATCGTTGTCCCCATGGATCATGTTCTCAACTCTTGCCTTAGGAGCCAGAGGCGGGGAGGACAAACAGATGTTTACATTATGAATTTCTTATTACCCACATCGAGTCATTACATTTTGGACTCTTTTTTTCTTTTTCTTTTTTATGTGGAAATCCCAAAAATATGGGATTGAGAGAATATCGTGACAATTTTGTCACAACCATCAGGACAAAGGTCACATAAGCTTTGAGCGTGGATATGTCTCCTTGGAGCATAGCTCAACATTCTTGGAGAAAAAATATTGTATTCTCTTATAAATATTTCTAGAGGACAAAAAGATTTTCTTGTTTTTCTCGTAACCTCGGACCCCCATGAAATAATTTCTCTCCAATCCTTAAATTTTCGAATTCCATGCATTGTGATAAATAGAATCACTTTTTAGAGAAAATTGTAACCAATTTAACTCTTTTCTTTCTACAACATCTTCTTTCGAGGAATGCATAGATGATGGGTCATCATAGTGTTTCGGCTGACACTTTTGTATTGAATGATGTGTATCGAGGAAATAAAAAGAGAATTTAGATATACTTACAGAGTTTTCCTTATGAGATGATACATCATGGAGTGGTGCAGATTCTGTGATTAATAATTGATCAATGTCAATTTCCACTTTATACTTATCAGAGATGATTTTTTCAAGTTGTTCTGCTCCCTCTTCATCCTTTTTAAGGATGTTATTTACGCTGAGTCGGAGATCGAGGAGATCATGGCTAATATCATCTAAGATATTTAAACAACTATTTTTCCTTTTTGTAGTGAGTAAATCTCTGATAGATGAAATAAGATCTGATGTTGAACTATGAAGATCGGATTCCATATAATCTGGTGGTATATGTTCGGATGAACATAAAACTACGGGATCACGAAAAAAATCAAACACGGACAGTTACGTCTTTAAGGTGTTTGCCTGCTCTGATACCAACTGAAAAAGCGGGGTTACCGAGATACACCACCAACTTTTTTTTTTCGTGAACCTAGTTGATTATTGTTGTTTGAACGATCTCACAAATCAATATTCAAACAACAACCTGAGTATAGTTCAGAGAACCAAACCCTAACAAGAACGTAGTTCTTGTAGATCTCAACAGAGATGGATTCACTCAAACGTTATGAACCAACAAACTTGCAATTACTTATATTATATAGATCAGAGACAATATAATGCGGAAGGGAAAAGTAATGCAAGACACCAGAATTTTTTTAACGAGGAAACTGCAAACCTAGCAGAAAACCCCTGGACCTCGTCCAGATGTGAACACCCTTAGTATGAACGGTATACAGACGCTAGCCTACTCTCAGACTTCGGACTGGACTGTATCGTGACTGAAATCACCCTACAAGCAATTCAACTACCAATGTGCTCCTACGTCTCTTGGCTCCGGAAGTAGCCTACGTATTTGATTCCCCTAGCTGACGTCCTTTACAGGCCTAGGAGTTGATCTACTTCCCTTCGTGAAGACTAGCGCTACCCTGCCTCTAACAGGAGGCCTAAAAGTATCCAAGTAATTAAACGAGGATACGATTGTGATTTCCTTTAGACTTAAAGTCAAGGTTAATGGAAATCGATATGTTGAATGGGGCTTATTGATCTAGACTAAACAACTTTACCTCCGAACACGAGACAAACTTAATATGAAACCTAGTCTTGAATTTGCGTTTGGGAACTTCTAGGGTTACGATTCAAGATCTACCTTACGCAGTTTCTATCAAATCTTGGTCGTGATAAGATTGAAAGAATTCAATCGACCCAAGATACAGGATGGAATTTTACTTTCGACATGTGCTTCACGATCCTCAAGTGAAGTCTTTTCAATAGTCGTAGTCCTAAAAGGACTTCGAGATGACGACCAACCTTTATGCAAGGATACACAGATGTGTAGAGGATTGATTGTATCTTGCAGAATTTCGTCTATTTATAGTGATCACCAAGGGAGGCTTTGCTTAAAGTTTAAGCAACCTTGAGTAGGGCTCAAGAAAGTTCTGGAACTAGGAAAGTCCATAGCTTGAATACCCATTCTCAATCTTCTAAGAACTTTGGACTAAGCCAAAAGTTAAAGAAGGCTCAACCTTGTTCGAAGGTTCGTGACTTCTGGTCCAATGCTTGTTTGGACATCGCTTTGCGACTTCTGGTCCAAATACTTAGTTTGAACATCGCTTGGATTAAGTTGTTGAATTCCATGGGCCAAGACACGACAAGTGCGAGAACTAATTATGTCTAGACCGAAAACTTCAAGATATGGAAGTTAGAAGTTTTCGCATGGCTTATGTGAACGTGTTCACAGAACAATCCTTAGAGTTCAGGAGAATTCATGAGAATTCTTGAACTTGTATGTACGCGTTCATACAGACTTAGCTCGTTCTCTGAAATCCCATAGTCAACATATGTACGCGTTCATGAACGCGTTCACCGTTGGGGTTGTTTCAAGAGACAACTCAACATACTCTACCTATACAAATTATCACAAGTGTGACAAATGCAAAGGCGAAATCCTAGAATACCTTCAGATCATATAAACAATATCATAGACTATTGGTATGATAGAAATGGTAAAAACGATACGGAAAGGGAATACCTTTCTGACCTTCAGCTAGGATGTTATGATTTATCAAGTAGTAAGCTTCGGTCTTCCTCTTCATCAGTCTTCGTCTCGATTACCTAGAACTATCCTAGTCCGAGTTGTTGAGTAAACTTATCAAGGATTGTGTTTTTGTCTCATAAACTTGACAACTGACTTGAGATAGCAACATCAGTGGGTTCAACCGAGCAATGTTCTAACACTTGTGTGTATCGAGTGAATAATATACGATGTCCTTGCCGTGAAATCTTGGGAAATATATTTTATTCTCTATGCCACTAGTTGGAGAAATTGCTGAAAGACTAGAGGTATTGATGATGAATAACATATATAAACTTTCAACCTTAACCCAAAGCTTCTCATTGATATCTAATTTAAAAACCTTAAGACAAGTTTTGGAATGGCTGAAAAACACTGCTAGCTTTCCCTCGCATTCTACTAAAAAACTCTGTTTTGTGGAATCACACGGTCCATGCAGGTCTAAAATTTCCCTTGAGCCATCTCTTGTATCCACGAATCCTAGCTTCCCATTGAAGTCTAAGCAATAGAAAGCTTCCTTGTTGAACACTGGATTATTCATCCATGGCGCAAAATCAACACATTCCAGCTCCTCATTGGCGTTTTCCACTTCTTCACAACTCCAACAATCTTTTCCTTGAGTAATAAATAAAGCCCAAATATGTTTGAAATCCTAGTCAGCAGCAATGCCCATAACTGCAAAGTCTGAAGACGTGGGTAAAGAGGAGAAGGACATGCCAGAGAGAGTATCAATAAGGAATTTTTCAGGTAATTCAGGAAGATGAATCATTTTTCTTGTGAAGGGATTGTAGAAGAATATAGTTATATCATTGCCTTTAGTCATTAGTAGCCAACCACCCTTTGAGAAGCGAATATAGTTCTACCATTCTTTTATAAAGTAAAGAAGAATGGTTACTGAAGGAAGGTTGTTATTTCTACTATCCCATGAGTGTTAACAAACTGGTATTATTAAATTATTAACTATCACTACTACTGGAGTTTAACTTTTGGAAGTTTAGTTTGTAAAGAAATTATTTGAGACCGCTTTGACAAAGTCAAGAAATTAAGAAGACCAAGGGATTTCCTATCATGTTGCCAAAATAAAAATTAAAAAAAAAATATTACTAGAATAATATAAATTGGTAATAAAATTTAATAGGAAAGAAGAGAAAAAAAAGAGAATAAAATCTCAAAAGAAATTATAATCAAAAATATTTTTGCACATGGAGTTGAATTTTTATAAGGAAACTAGCCTTTATAGTCAAAAATAATTTTTCTGAAAAGGCATTGTAGATAAATAAGAAAAATATTAAACAAATTTGTTTCCTTTTTATGAACCCAGACAGACACAGGAATATAACAAATGATCGATAAGAAGATAAACACCATATGTCATTAGAAAATTGCAAGGTAAAAGTACCAAAATAGATTTGGGCTTATATACACCTTAAAAGAAAAACCTGAATACCATCAGAAACTACTCTACTGCCAATACTACTAATATTTAAAGCAGATATTATATACCATAGTCTCATAAGAAAAGAAGGAAAAAAAAAAACCAACATCCTCTATGCATCATCTTCAACTCCAAAAGCAGGTATCATTTGAAGTACTGCCACAACCCAATAAAAGCCTAAATTAGGATATATTCCAGACTAATAAATGTAAACAGAAGTAAAAGTTCATCAGAGCATTATTCAAAAAGAGCATTTAAGGGATACATTAAACTTACCTCAGTTGCTCCAAAATACGCCTCAGCTTGAATACTAGCTGCCCGTTCTTCAACCACATCAAATAGGGAACTCAACGAAGAAGCACGACCAGCAAACAACTCTGAACAAATCATAAATACCAAAATAAGTAACAGTTTTACAAAAAGAAAATTACCTTTCTTGTCTTTAGAAGCAGCCCTTGCTTTGGCTTTGTCAGCTTTGGCGGCTGCCT
Organism: Papaver nudicaule; assembly: GCA_023529015.1. NCBI lineage: Eukaryota > Viridiplantae > Streptophyta > Magnoliopsida > Ranunculales > Papaveraceae > Papaver > Papaver nudicaule. The sequence continues at coordinate 18,108 of JAJJMA010110470.1, read as the reverse complement.
TGGAAAGCTCCTCTTCCTCCAATGCATGAGGAAAAAGGCCCACAACAGCCTTCATAAGTTTTTTTTTTTGGTAAATAAACCTGTTATCCACAGGCTGTCCAAGAGAAGAAACAGAAAATATTAAATCACAGTATAAAAATAATACACAGACATTTTGTACGTACTTATGACCTTATAGTTCTTATTAAAAGTTAAAGCAATTACCTTGTCATCATAGAAACTTGCATGCTCATCTTCATAAACATCACGACCAGGTTGAACCAACACCCTTATAAAAAGAGTTAAGAGTGCATCTAGAAGAAAATAAGTATTTCAGAGAGTAACATTTGACATTACCCGCAAAGACGTCTTTACTCAATTTGGTTATTATGGAGCACAGTCGTTGGACTATGGTCTCACAAACGATTTTATTCTCTATGTAACTAGTGACATGTTGCAGCAAATAAGTATCCTTCTTCTATAGATGAAGATGATAATGGTGGTAGAATATATAAAGATGCTAATAGTGGTAGAATCAGTAGATATATATGAAATTGAAGATGATAATGATGAAAAAACATATACATAAACAACACAAATACAAAAAGTGAAGGAAGATTTATCAGTAGAGATATAATACCCTGAAGCAAATGATGAACCTTTAATGTCGGTGATCAGAGATGATGTTGATAATCAAAGATGAATAAAATGATAAGACAAGACTAATTACCATAAGAAAACACAAATTAACACAAATCTTGTCATACACTCGGAAATCTATAATATAAAACAAATAGGTGTTAGCGCTCACTCTCTATCTCTCCGCCATTTCGTTCCTTCATCCTCATCAGAAAAAGGAAACAATAAGAGATTTCTCGTGATTACAGTACCACATCTGAACTCATATTTCCATTTCAAGCATCAATTAACTTGTTCTTCTCCCTCACTTGTAATACACACAAGCAATCAATTTCCTTTTTTTTGATTTGATCTTCATTTCTGTTTTCTTTCTCTCAACATATTCTTAATGAATTGCTAAATTCGATATTTGTGCATCAAGATTGGAGAAATCTTTGGATTCATACAGTGGTTTTGCCTATGAGAAACCCTTTATTTTAAACCTATTTCATCATCGATACCCTTTATAACAGATCTTTTCTATTATCTTTATTCTTTTTTAATCCTGATTCATCTTTTTAAATTGATTTATCCTCCACTATCTTTGGGATTCTGAAACAAACATTCCACGCGCCGCCTATATTTTTAACTTAATTCAACACCAAACAACTGACACCTCCGCAAATCGTAACATGCCTGCCAACAAGTGTCAAAAATTCTCCCTGAATACTACTCTATACATAGGTTTTTTGCTTCGGTTTTTTCTCCTCCATGTGCATGCTATCCATCCTTTTCCCTTCTCAGTATCTCTTTCTATGGAAGATTCAATTCAGCAAGTTCAACAAAAAATGGATACTACTGGGATACTACTTCTCTAACAACTAGACTTAACGCTCTCAAAGAACCATCTCTTTCTTCTGATGCTTTAGAGAAAGCCGCAGCTGATTACAAGTAATGTTTCCCGGTGAGAATCTTCAAAGATAAGCGCTTCACAGTTAGTGAGTTAGATAAAAAACTTAAGTTCTTATGGAAAAAGTGCAAGGATATCTATATTAAACAAGAATCTGATGGGAGCTATATGTTTAAGTTTAATACTCAGGAGGAATACAATATGATACTCAATCTTCGTCCATGGTTTCTTGATGGAGATTTGATGATTATGGAACCATGGAATCCTATGATACCTAAAAGTCATATCAATTTGTACAAGCAAATAATTTGCATGCGATTGTATAATTTAGTTCCTGAGTTCAGAAGCCCCGAAAACCTATGGAAAATAGCTTCAGCTATGAGAATAGTTATAGAGCTAGATCCTCTAAATGGTATTGTTCCCAAAGGTAAAATTCAAAAATCCATTGTGGAGATTGATGTTCGTGATCCTTTACGTAGAGGTTTCTGGATGAAAAATGTGGTGGGTGAATGGGTTTGGATAAAAAAAATTACGGAAAAGCAACCACATATTATCTGCGAATTATGTTATACCATAGATCACAAGGAGGATGAATGTTCTATCATAGCAGATTATCTTATTCAACAACAAAAAGGTTTTCTTCCTCCTAACTCCTTAACAAATCCACCCTCTTGGGACTACCTTGATCCTCGAAAAGCTAAAAAATCAATCCAACTTCATGAAGAATAACAACGGATTTCTCATGATCATCAACAACAGTTGAATCAAGCTAATAATGAATCGACAATAACAACAACAGTATCTAGATCGGAAAAAATCGTCCAGGTCACTCAATTAACTCAGCAACCAGCTCAATTCATGGTGAGTTGTGACCAGACGGGTATGATCCACGTCACACGTGTCGCTGAACCAGGAGATACGCAGAACCGACTTGGGAAAAGGATCAGGATGCAGCCAGATGATCCAGAAAATACTAGAATGTTAGCTGGCTCAACAACATTCAATGGAACTTTCCAGACTTCTTCTGCAATGATAGCGGGTCAGACATAATTTGGTTCCTCAAGTGGTTCGGGTTTGGGCTTAAGTTCGAATTCGCATCTACAACAATCTCGTCAATTACAGTTACCTTCTCCTATCTACTCAGATCAACAAGCTGTAATGTGTGAACATGAAAATCCATTAGCTCTAAATACTTCTCAACATCAGGAACCTCCAATTGATCACAATATTAGAGCTTATAAGCAACCAATTCATACCATGGTACAACAATATAAACTGAATCAGATGAATCAGAACATATCATAGGGTATCACTGAATCCACCGAAGGTATACGCGCTCTTTTAGAGGAAGATATTCAAACTCCTAGTTCACTTACTCCACTTCAGGGCACAGTCTCTGAGCAGAACCACTTTCTTAGATTCCATGGAAAGACTCTCTGTATTGGTGCACATGTATGCCCTAATTTAATATTTCATACACATTATCAACATTGGTTACTTTGTATTCGAAATTTACTGCATCTATTTAGTAATTCCTATTCTTACAACATGAAGATACTTAGTTGGAATGTGCAAGGTTTATCTAAGCAGTCAACTAGAAATATTACTCGATATTGCGAAGAAGCATAGTCCTGATATTATATTCTTGATGGAAACCAAACTAGATACTAATAGGGCTAAACAACTTAAACAATGTTATTCATATCCTAACTCCACTATTATAGGTAAACAAGGCAAAACTAGTGGTATTATCATGCTTTGTAAAGATGGTTTTCCTTGTGACATAGTATCTGTTAAGTACAATATGATTCATGTCTTTCTTACTTATAATCCATCGAAACCTGAATGGTTTCTCACATTCATGTATGGTTCTACTTACATTGACTTCGAAAAGAAGCAATGGGAATTCATAAAAGAATTAGGGGATAATATATATCATGCATGGGTTATAATGGGAGATTTAAATGTCCACATGAGTAATAATAGTTCAGATACTCATCTTTCATCCATATACAAATGGACTAATAACATGATTAGTTCAGCTGGTCTGGCAGATTTGGGATTTGTCGGCCACCATCATACTTGGACTAACAAATCAGATGGCAAAGGGAAAAGAAGACCTAGAATATATCTAGCTCTCACTAATTCCTTTTGGCATGTCAACTTTCCTGATTCTAAGCTACTACATTTGCCATTTCTTGGCTCAGATCACTCACCAATTATGCTTATCTCAGAGTATGCACAACAACAACCTCAATTTTCTTGGAAATTTTATAACTGTTGGCTACAAGATTCTAATTGTGCTAAGCATATTGCTGATTATTGGAAACAACAAGTCACATGAATTGCTGGTTATGTATTAGGAAGAAAATTACAATTGGCAAGAATTGAATTAGGAAAGTGGAAGAAATAGAAATTTGGTCATATTCAGAATAACATAGCAGCTATAAAAGAAAAGTTAGAGCACTTACAGTCACTCCCCTATAGTGAAGAATTAAGTAATAGCATTCAAGTAACAGCAAAAAAGTAATAGCATTCAAAATACAATTTATGAGCTAGAATATTGGAAGCATATTGAGAAAGAATATTGGCAACAGATATTGCCAGATAACTACTATCATATGATGACAATAATACATCCTTTTTTCATGCTAAGGCTAACCAAAGAAGATCTAGAAATACAATAATTGCCTACATGATAGGAAAGGAGATTGGTATCATGGTCGACAAGCTTTAGCTGGGATTTTAAAACATCACTTTAGCACTATAGTTACTACTACAAACCCAGTGGTCTTAGATACTCACTTTCAGCACATTCAACTAATTATATCAGCAGAGGAAAATGATTTTCTCACTCAGCTGCCTACTCATACAGAAATCCATGAAGTTGTTCTAAGCTTGGCTAGATGGAATGCCCCAGGGCCAGATGGATACCCATCAGTGTTCTATCAAACCCAATGGGATGTGGTTGGAGATGACATTATTAATATGGTTCAAACATTCTTCACTATAAAAGCCATGCCAAAACACATCAATCAGGCTAATCTCCGCCTTATTCCTAAAACAAAACATCCAGCAACTCCTTTCGGATTATCGGCCTATCGGGTTGTGTAACAAAAGTTACAAAATAATTTCCAAAATTATAGTTAGAAGACTAAAACCCATTATAGGAAAGTTAATCTCTCATTTTCAAGAGGCTTATGTCCCTAAGAGGATGATAAATGATAATATTATTACCGCCCATGAGCTTATTCATACGATGAAAAAAACTCATCAGAACACAGGGCAAATTGCACTAAAACTTGACATGTCCAAGGCGTTTGATCGGCTGGAATGGTCATTCCTGATGAAAATACTTCAAAGCCTAAGTTTTAGCGAAGAATGGTGTCAGCTTATATATGCTTGTGTTTCTACACTATATATTTCGATACTTCTGAATGGGAGTGTTGGAGAAAGGTATTTACCTACTAGAGGATTACGACAGGGGGATCCTTTATTTAAAAAGCAGGGGTACCGAAATACTACCAACTTTTCGTTTGGGCTAGTGAGTCTTATGGTCAGATCTGGACGATCTCAAAAATCAATATCCAGATCTGTTAACCTGAGTTTGGATCTCAAGGATCAGTCCGACAAAAGACAGGGTCTTGGTAAATCCAATGGATGGATTGGGGACAACGATCTGGTTTATTAATAACGTACTTCTTGTGTTTGCTTTAATTATATAATCAGAGAATATAATGTGGAAAGTAAAACACACAAGACACCAAAGATTTTTTTAACGAGGAAACTACGACCTGTAGAAAAACCTCGGGACCTCGTCCAGATTGAACACTGCACAGTACAAACTGTTTACAAACACTAGCCTACTATAAGACTTCGGTCTGGGATGTAGCAGAGACCAATTCCACCCTCCAAGCGAACTGGCTACTGTCGCACTCCTTACGTCTCTAGATCCCCCACAGATCGTCACGCACTTCATTACCCTAGCCGACGTCCTTTACAGGCCTAGGAGTTGCTTCAACCGCTGTTAAAGGCTTGTGTTAATAATTCCGGCTTTGCAACCTCAATTATCAACTGTATGTTTGAACTGTCCTCTATCAGTTTGACATACACAAAGTGACTTCCTTCGGATTTCTCCAAGTCATACGGAAATCTACTTACAAGCGGGAGCTGACAAGTAAACTGGGTAAACTATGCCCAACTTGTCTCTACCTCAGTTATAAAAAGAATTACTTAAGAAACTTATACAACTGGAGCTAACTAGGTCTTACAACAACGAGTGCAGCCGTGCGTTGCTTCCTTTCAACCCTGTGTGTAACGTATCAGTTCTTGAATGACCTTATATCAGAAGAGAAGGACCGTAAAATAGACAAGAATGTGATCAGGTTACCAAGGTTACAGGTTACTCCGATTTCAACCACTAAGGTCTCAATCTTCTACCTATGCTTCCCAACTCTCAAGAGAAGTCTTTATAGTCGTTAGGTAATTCCCATAGAGGAACTGCTACCTAATAGAGGATGATTATACCACAACAAGCATTCACCGAAGTGAAAAGAGTTTACGATCAATTCCACAGAGAAATTTCACGTATGCTTGATGCTTGTGGTTTTCTTTCTAGAAACCTCTATTTATAACACTCAATAAGATAGGTTGCTTAGGAATAAAGCAACTAGTTACTTGTTCCACAAGTTTAGCAAGTATCCGTGTAAAACGAACCCGTTACTTAACTTGCACACAAAGAAACCTAGATTTATCTCAATTGGAAATCTTTATCATTTATCTGCCAAGTGTTTTATTAGCTCACAAACACTTCAAGATTGATATCCAACAGACCAGAGATAATCTTTATCTTATTGACACATTGAGAATCGTTAGATGGACCACAGAAGATATTTTGTGATAACCAAGTCCAACTAAGAGATAAAGGAGTCAGAATTTAACTCGTGTGAAAATCCCAGAGAATATTCACTTTGGACGGTTCGCAAACCGTCCTTCTGAATTACGACCCAATACATCGAATCTGAGGTTCACGTACATGTACGTGTACAAATTGATGTTTTGGAACTCAGGAGAAATCCCAAGTCACTGTTCACGAACCGGTTCGGGAACCGTCGTTACTCAGAATAGGGTTTAACTGGATCCGCTGGAAGTTCTGGGCTGGGCCAGTACTTATACGTGTTATATGCCCTCAGCTATAATCCACTGGACTCTTGCTCAAGAGTACTCCTTTAGATTCACCCATATCCAACAAGTGATCTGCAAGCAAACCATTGCAATGGACAAATGGTATCGAATCTATCTCATGTATTCTTGTAACCTTAGTATTCGTGGGAACAAATACCAACATGACACATGGTCATGTAGACAAGAACACGATCTCAATCGCTATTAGTATCTCTACTAAAGTATCCGACTATTTCAAAAGATAAAATCCTATTAACCTTTTGTCGATGAAGAATAATTGATGTCTTCTTTGTCTTCACAGTCTTCGTCTTCAAGGTCTCTACTACTTAGTCTATATTCCAATTCCGAAATCTAAACTCTAGTAGGCTAAATCAAGAATTGTGTTTTGACACCTAAAACTGACAACCAGCTTCACATACCAAACGCTAGTGGGTTTGACCGGACAATTCCCTGACATTTATCCCCTTATTTATTCATACTCTCTATGGAATACCTTTCAAGACAACTATTACAAGCTGAGCAATCATGGCTAATCAAAGGAATCAAAGCTGCATCTGATGCACCTGGTATCAGTCATCTGCTCTTTGCAGATGATTGTTTACTCTTTTTTTAAGCTGATGACACTAATGTTCACAATATCCAATTACTTCTTCAAGAATTTGGTCAGCTTACAGGCTAGATGATCAACTACACCAAGTCAGTTGCCTTCATCACTGAAGTCCTAACTCAACAACAAGAAATAGATATTATACACAGATTACGAGTTCAGCAGCTCTGCACTAATGATAAGTACTTAGGTTTGCCACTTTTACTTGGTAAATCTAAAATCGATTCCTTTAAGGCTAATAGTGTTCTTTTAACTCTAGACTGTATGGTTGGCAATCAAAAATCCATAATCAACCAGGTAGATCCACCATGGTAAAACATGTGCTCAATGCAATACCCTCGCATTATATGAGTACTTTTTGACTGCCGAAAACAACACTAAAGCATTTAGATTACTTACATCGTAAGTTCTGGTGGGGACACAATTCGAATAGGGGGATCATTTTGCATCCTGGGATTCGCTTTGTAAGCCTAAATCAGAAGGGGGATTAGCCTTCGAAAATTGAAACAGTTCAATCAGGCTTTGATAACTAAATTAGCTTGAAGAGTCTGTGTTGAGTCAGACCAACTTTGGGTATGGGTTCTAAAAGCTAAATACTTTCCACACTGTAAATTTTTACATCTTCAGGATACTTGTAGTAACCCATCATGGGTATGGAAAGGAATTCAAGAAGGTTTAAAACTGTCAAACAAAATCATTTTTGGTTAGTCAGAAGTGGTACTACTATTCATATTTGGTCCGACAAATGGGTGATAGGATTGCATTCCCCTCCAACCCCTAATTTTTGGTTTCACGAAGCTATTAAATAAGAATTTGTGTCTGATCTGATGCTTCCAAATACCAGACTGTGGAATTCAGATTTGGTTAACAAAGTATTCTATCCAGAATCTGCTAACCTCATCTTAAACATGTATATTCCACAACAAGGTGAAGATACCATGGTTTGGAAACCAAGTAAAACAGGAGCTTTCACAGTGAGATCAACTTATAAAGAATTAACTAAAACTTCTTCAAACATAAATCAAGCTATACCATCACAAGTCTAGAATAATCTGTGGCACTCTAATGCTCCACACAAGGTAAAATTGTTCGTCTGGAAATGCTTAAGGAAAATTGTGCCTTCTAGAATCAATATCAGCAGGTATAAAGCAAGTATCGATACAAGCTGTGTGCTCTGTAATAGCGAAGAAGAAACAACTTTTCACTTGCTTCTCCACTGTCAATTTTCAAGAGCGATTTGGTTTGGAATAAGTATTGATGTCAACTGTGTTATGCATAATTACTCAGATTTAAGAGCTTGGATGGTGGATTGGTTCTTACAACATATAAGTTTTGATTCCCAAAATCTGAACACACTCCCGCTTATGTGTGCAGCCTAGCCAATATGGAAATGTCGATGTCTTACAATGTATCCAAAAAAAAAAAACCTACCTCAGTTTGCTCTAGAGCATATAAGGGTCATGGTCAGAAAATGCTCTGACATGACTAAGCAATGCAATGCTAGAACGGTTAAACATAATATCAGTTGACAACCACCAGTTTTCAATTGTTATAAATTTAATGTTGATGCTTCATTCAAAGCTAACACTGATATTGGTATTATTATTCATGATTCAGCAGGTGGATGCAGAGGAATCAGGGGACACTTCTCCTATGGAAGACTAGATTCAGAGGAGGCAGAATGCAGAGCTTGGATAGAAGCTATACAGTGGGCTGCTGCATTGAAAGTTTCTCAAGTAGTTTTTGAAAGTGATAATCTGAATATTGTTAATAGTATCAACACAACCAATTTTTTGGTTTATTGGGCTAACCATGGTATAATCCTACAAATTAGATTCCTTCTTAGTGGTTTGGCTGACCGAAAATGCTGCTATTTTAGTAGAGTTGTAAATGAAATGGCAGATACTATAGCTAAAATAGCCAGAAGAACTAAAACCAGTTTTGTGTACACTGATGATTCCCATCCTGGTCAGTTGAATATGTTAAGGGATCATCTCTTATCTTGTAAGTCTTTATATCAGTAATATAATGAAATTTCCTTTGTTGTTCTAAAAAAAAAAAAAAAAAACCCTTGTCATACACATCCTCGCGACTCAAGATACGCCCCCATGACTTAAATCTGTTTCTTGGAATAAATATAGTTCTGTGATATGTAAATTTACTTTATACTTCAGAAAAAGAATGCCACACGGGCCAACACTGTCGCTTTTTAACTTAAAATTGTCTTATGCATGTACCACACGATATGTTATTTGGTTCAAAATTTTCCAAAATGAGCCTCATTGCCCAAGGTATGTCAAACCCTGAGGGGTTTGCTTTATTGTTTGCTTTATCTCGTGGGTGACTTTGCATAGACCATTTGTATATGAATCGTTCAAAAAAGATTTAGCGTAATTTCAAAGAGTATACTCCAACAATACGACTCGAATTTGTGAATCAGTATCGTAAATTCACAAAAGAGTAATTTTTCTTTTCGTTAACAAATGGTTAAAGATTTTCGTTACGGTAATAAAATGAAAAAACAAAACACAGCCAAAACCTACCAACTCCGTAAAGACCACCACCATACCACCATCTTCACTTCCACTAACTCCATCATAAAGATACGATCTACGCTCGTCCATTTAGTGCCTGAATTATAAAGAAACAAACATTTTGGACACTAACCCTTACCAAACATATACTTATATTAAAATATTTTAGATTCTTCTAATTTGGTAGGTGAGATTATGGAATCTTTTGCTAATTTATTTTTGTTATTTAGATAGTTGGTTTTTTTTATTTCGTTTTGTACTCCCAGGGTTGTATCTAAAGTCGAAACATATGATCTCTAAATATGTTTGCCAATTTTATTAAAATCATTGGATGATGATATCAATAATCAGAGTTCCAATTTTTTCAATAAAATGATCAAAACACTAAATTTATCCGGAGGTGTAAGAATAGTTTGGTCGCTTGATATGTAGTTCCCGGGTTCAAAAGAGCTCATGGCCTAAGGTCCGTAATAAGGTCGTCTGGCCTAGCTTTTTACCTTATCTTTGATTGAGCAGATGCAAGCCGTGTTTCAAATTGGACCTCATGGCCTATACAGTATAGTAACGTCTAGAGTCATAAATGTTAGTCATTTAATGATCACTTGAAGAGTATTCAATACAGATGAGCAGATGTAATGCTGACTGAATATTCTTATGCGAAGTTTTGCCTGAACTATCTATCTTGAAAATGCTTTGTAACGGAGATCAACTAAAAATTATTTTGCACGGCCTGGTGGCCAGACGGTCTTGCTAGATAGCCCCGGTTTACACTCCTAAAAGACAACAATTTTGATCTAGCAATGCTAAAACATTTATGATCTAAAATTGTGAGTTTGATAATCATTTGAGGCACTATTACTACTTCACAGTTTTCTAACAAGTTTTAACTTTCTGGAGAAACTGGTTAAAAAGGGTGAATTGCCCTGCTGAGTACAATGTATAGTAAAATCTCGATTCATCCAAAATAAAATGAAAACTACAATGACCATTTTTCTGAAATGGATGGAGTAACAATAGAGTAAAAACTCTGTTAAAAGTAAGTTTTTTTTTTTATCCACATACTATTATTTTATAGAAACTTTACATACATCATAATATGCCACTAAGAGCAAACACTATGGGACTCCAAAAGACCAAGAAGTGGCCATTTCTCCACGTTGTGGCCAAATAATGTGTGCTTGGCAACAATGAGGAACAGATCTGTCCCCCCTTGTAGCTAAGCAGCACTGTGCTGTTACTGGGTGCCCGTCCGATTCGGCCACTGAGTAGCCGCATAGTTTTTTTAGGTTTATTACCAAAATCTTAGTTTGTAACCGAAATATCGTTTTTTTTAGGGTTACGGCTACTGAGTAGCCGCATTTTGTTTTTTGGCGGTTACTGGGTGACCGCTGAATTGTAGCCACAAACCATTGCACTTGCTTTTTTCACCCCTTTTTTTTGTGGCCATAATGTGTTTTTTTTAGCTGCTTTATGGCCATGATAGTGTTTGCTCTTAAAGAACCCTATTTGGACACGAAGCACTTCTGAAGCAGAAATCAATCCAGAGGACTGAAGCAATAAAATTTTGCTTCAGAAAAAATTAATTTTTCTACTTCCAAAAATCATTATGAAATTGTACTGGCAAACTAATTTCTAATTTTTTTTGCTTTCAGAAGTCGAAAAATTGCTTCCGTAAGTGTACCCAAAAGATATCAAATATCCTGTGACTTTAGGTAACAAATATCAAATATTAACCCTAGTATAAATTTGCCATCACCATAGCACGCATAAGATTTTCATTCAGTGTATCCAATGCACTAGACAAAAAAAAAATCACAAATTTTAATTACCATAAAATTTTGTAAGGCAGGAGTGAAAGATAAGTAGGGAGTGATGGAAAACTTGCCAAGAGGAACGCAATTCCCCAAGTTGTACAAATGTCCCATTCATTTTGATTCTAATGCAATCAATCCTTTTCACCAAAATTACTCCAATTTTTTTTTCCTTCCAAGTTTTATGGCTTCAAACAGAGGAGGGATAATCTCCTAAAATCCCATAAACACACAAAAAAAACAACCCATTCATTCAACTGTGTCCACTGAAATTCCATCCTTTTTTGCTCCATTCATCCCCAGAGATTTTCATCAATATTTCCTGCCACAAAATCTTCTATACTCTCTTGCCACGTCGGCTGTGAGTGACATCTCATCCTCTAACTCCTCCTTTGTCCCTTTCCCTTCATCACCCACACACTTTACAAAATTGCTAAAAGGGGGTATAATATTTGCTCGGGGGACTACCAAGCCATAGGGAAAAAGATGGATTTTGGTATTACCCACAAGAAAAACGGTACCCCCTGTTAGCAGCTATATAAATTACTCCACCTTATATTTGCCCAATTGGGGGTATGCGCAGGCTTACTAACCTACACACTCTTTTACCCACCACCACTAACCTGCGCATAATTCCACCCAATCCTCTGTTTTTAAAACCCTCTGTTTCTCTCCCTACAAAATCTCATCCCTCTCCATTTTTTTTCTTCTCCTCTCTGTAAATCTCCCATCCCCCCATTCTCCATCTCCTTAGTAACAATGGAGCGTGCTAGGAGACTCGCAAATCGGGCGATTCTGAAACGCCTGTTGTCCGAGTCGAAACAGCAGCGCTCTGTATCATCTTCTTCTTCTGGTGGTATAAATTCTTCTTCCTCATCACCTGCTTTGTTTTCTTCATCAAGGTATGTATCTTCATTAGCTCCTTCAGTACTCCCCAGATCTGGGCTTTCGAAAACCCAACAGATTAGATTGATATCCGTTGAATCGTTAAAGCCCAGTGATACATTTGCTAGAAGACATAACTCAGCCACACCAGAAGAACAAACTAAAATGTCTGAATCTGTTGGTTTTGATAGTATTGATTCTTTAATTGATGCCACTGTACCTAAATCTATTAGAATTGAATCCATGAAGTTTTCTAAATTCGATGAAGGTTTAACTGAATCACAAATGATTGATCATATGAAGATGTTAGCTAGTAAAAATAAAGTTTTTAAGTCATTCATAGGAATGGGTTATTACAATACTTCTGTACCTGCTGTGATTTTAAGAAACATTATGGAGAATCCTGGGTGGTATACTCAGTATACTCCATATCAAGCTGAGATATCACAAGGAAGGCTTGAATCTTTACTTAATTATCAGACTGTTATTACGGATCTTACCGGTTTACCTATGTCGAATGCTTCATTGCTGGATGAAGGAACTGCAGCTGCAGAAGCAATGGCTATGTGTAATAATATTCTGAAAGGAAAGAAAAAGACTTTTATTATTGCTAGTAATTGTCATCCACAGACAATTGATATTTGTAAGACTAGAGCTGATGGGTTCGATTTGAAAGTCGTTACTTCGGATCTTAAAGATATCGATTACTCGTCGGGTGATGTATGTGGGGTTTTAGTTCAGTATCCAGGTACTGAAGGTGAGGTTTTGGATTATGGGGAGTTTGTAAAGAAAGCTCATGCTTCGGGTGTTAAGGTTGTTATGGCAACGGATCTACTTGCGCTGACAATGTTGAAGCCTCCTGGGGAGTTTGGAGCTGATATTGTTGTTGGATCTGCTCAGAGATTTGGTGTTCCAATGGGTTATGGAGGTCCACATGCTGCGTTCTTGGCTACTTCTCAAGATTATAAGAGAATGATGCCCGGAAGAATTATTGGTGTTAGTGTTGATTCTTCGGGAAAACCTGCTCTTCGTATGGCTATGCAAACAAGGGAGCAACATATCCGAAGAGATAAGGCGACTAGCAACATCTGCACAGCTCAGGTACAACACTATCTCAACCTGTGCTTGAAATTTATTTTAGTTTGCTATTCATGAGTAATATTTTACTGTATGGATCTAAAAGGTTAAAAATAATCTTGCTTATCTTGATCAGTAATAATCTATGTGTAGGCTTTGCTTGCAAACATGGCTGCCATGTACGCAGTGTACCATGGACCAGAAGGCCTCAAAGTTATTGCCCAGCGAGTTCATGGTCTAGCTGGCACGTTTGCACATGGACTGAAGAAACTCGGAACTGTGGATGTTCAAGGGGTTCCATTCTTTGACACTGTAAAAATTAAGTGTGCTGATGCTCATGCTATTGCAGATGCTGCTACCAAGAGTGGGATGAACTTGAGGATTGTGGATTCAAACAATGTAAAGTGTTGGTCCATATAATTCCATTGGTTTCCTGAATATGAATGAATATTACAGCTTCTGATGTATTCTTTTTACCATGCCCAGATTACTGTAGCCTTCGATGAAACAACCACCTTGGACGATGTGGATGAGCTTTTCAAAGTGTTTTCTGGAGGAAAGCCTGTGAGTCGCTATCTGTCCCTGATGCTGATAATATTTGATTTCTGTTTATCTATTTATTTTGGTTTTATCACGTTGAAAAATAACAACAAATGAATGTCTTAGAAGTTAGAATGACCTTTTTTTGTTAAACCCTCAGGTGCCTTTTACTGCTGCATCACTCGCACCAGAGGTTCAGAATGCGATCCCAGCAGGACTCGTGAGGAAGAGCCCTTATCTTACCCACCCAATCTTCAACTCGTACGTTCTTTTCACTTTTCCAAAGGGATCAAAGTTTTTTTTTATTCTATAGGTCTCATCTGACGTTTATCTCCTTGATTTCAGGTACCACACAGAGCATGAATTGCTCAGATACCTTCACAGGTTGCAAGCTAAAGATCTATCATTATGTCACAGCATGATTCCTTTGGGATCTTGTACAATGAAATTGAATGCCACCGTAGAAATGATGCCGGTGACATGGCCTGAGTTTGCAAATTTGCACCCATTTGCCCCTACTGAACAGGCTGCAGGATATCAGGTAGTTACACCACTGTTGTTGTTCTTCTCAATTTCCATTTATTATCTGTTAGCCATAACCCCTCAGTAATGACCCTTTTCGTTTGCGGTTTTTGTCACAGGAAATGTTTGACGATCTTGGTGATCTATTGTGTACCATCACTGGTTTCGATTCATTCTCTTTGCAACCTAATGCTGGTGCTGCTGGAGAGTACGCTGGGTTGATGGTTATTCGTGCATACCATATGGTAAAGTGGTTAAACCCTTGTGTGTTGTTTCCCTTGGCTAAAAATGAGTGTTTGAAGTTGCACATGGCTTATGTGTATCTGCTTGTCGAATGGAAACTGTAGGCAAGAGGAGATCATCATCGCAATGTATGCATCATTCCGGTTTCAGCACATGGAACTAATCCTGCTAGTGCTGCGATGTGTGGAATGAAAATAGTTACTATTGGAACTGATGCTAAGGGTAACATCAACATTGCTGAGTTAAAGAAAGCAGCTGAGGCGAACAAAGATAACCTATCTGCTCTCATGGTATGGATAATTTGTTTACCGAGTTGCTAGGCAACTTTGTTTGCATGTGATAGCTGCTTTGTTTGCATGGTATAGATACCTGTAAATGTGCATGTGATAATAGGCTCACCTTCTTAGAACGTATACTATATAATTGTTGTCTTTATTGAACAACCAGGTTACATATCCTTCAACTCACGGGGTTTATGAAGAAGGCATTGATGAGATATGCAAGATTATTCATGACAATGGTGGCCAAGTCTACATGGATGGTGCAAATATGAATGCACAGGTATACACATTTTTTTTTTTTTGTGTAAACGTTGTTTACGTTAAGTGTAGAGTTATAGGATACCATGTGTAGAAGTCTCTTTACTGGTCTTGGGGTAGTGCCTTTGATTCTCTTAATTTAGGATGGCTCCCATATATGCAACTATGACTTTGATGATCATTCGCCTATCCAGATCAGATACAGTAAAACAGTCTCTGGTTTCATGCATTGAATTGGCATTATTTAAATAGGAAACACCGGATAACACTTTCTCTACCTAGTTGTGCTACTTTCATTTGCTTCGCGTATGGAACTTGCAACATTATTGTCAGTGGATCTATTATTGTTAAGAATTTTCATCATGTATGTATTTTGTTCTCATGAGATTCTGTTATTATCAATTTCAGGTTGGTTTGACAAGCCCAGGCTACATTGGGGCTGATGTTTGCCATCTCAATCTCCACAAAACATTTTGCATCCCCCACGGTGGAGGTGGTCCAGGGATGGGTCCTATTGGTGTGAAGAAACATTTGGCACCATATTTGCCATCTCACCCTGTGGTAAGATAAACCTTTATTATTACTTAAAAACTTGGGATTTGCTTAGAACTGTTATCTGTTCATACCAAGATTTAGAATCCCTGTGATCTCCACGTATAAAAGTCTTAATCTTTTTTCTTTTTTGTTTTAAAGGTGTCAACTGGTGGTCTACCAGCCCCTGAGAAGGCTGAGCCAATGGGTACCATTGCTGCTGCTCCTTGGGGTTCTGCACTTATTTTGCCCATTTCATACACATACATTGCCATGATGGGGTCTAAAGGACTCACTGATGCATCAAAAATAGCTATCTTGAGTGCAAACTACATGGCAAAGCGCTTGGAGGTACTACCTCATTACTCTTTTGTACCCAACATGGGATCCAACTTTCTGGTTATGTCAAATTGATTGGTAAAATGACCAACATATATTTTAATTATGGCATGTACTCAACCCTGTGTTGTAAGGATATGCTCGACGTAGTCCTGTATAGAAATCTTCCTTGCGAAGAGAAGACCTATTTAAGTTTTTGCTGATAAATGTATTTTCGATTTTGCAGAACCACTACCCCGTTCTTTTCCGCGGTGTCAATGGTACAGTTGCCCATGAATTCATCATTGACCTAAGAGGATTCAAGGTACTTAAAAGACTTTGTTGTTGTTTTTTTTTTTTAATTTTCTTGTTAGTATTTTTCTCATGTAGTTATATATTTGTTGTTTGTTGCAGAATACTGCTGGAATTGAACCTGAAGATGTTGCTAAGCGTTTGATTGATTACGGATTCCATGGACCTACCATGTCATGGCCTGTTCCAGGAACCCTTATGATTGAACCTACAGAAAGTGAAAGCAAGGTAACGACCTTTTTTTCTTTTTATCTTGCATTTTTCTTATGTCTAGGCCTCTTACAAATGCATCATTACTTTCCTGCTTCTATGATATTATCTTAAAGAATTACCTTTATCTGCTTTCTTGTTTCCTTACCTCAGTTTTAAAAAACTTCGTTGCAGGCCGAGTTGGACAGATTCTGTGATGCTCTTATATCAATTAGAGAAGAAATTGCACAAATTGAAAGTGGGAAAGCCGATGCTCACAACAACGTTCTTAAGGTAAAAAAAATATATCTATGTGCTGGTTGTATTTAATGTTTATATGTGAGAATGAACACAGAGTAACCGTTTTGGCAACGTCTGCAGGGAGCACCTCATCCCCCATCTGTGCTAATGGCTGATTCATGGACAAAACCTTACTCACGAGATACAGCTGCTTTCCCAGCCTCATGGCTCAGATCTTCAAAATTCTGGCCCACCACAGGTATATCTTTATGATTTTGTCGCTCAAGAAAACTACATATTCTCCGGCCTTTCATTTTTCATTAGTTTTTGTTAATTAATTATAAGATGTGATGTTAAAACGCTAATAATTTTTGTGATGTTAAATCGCAGGACGTGTGGACAATGTGTATGGTGACCGTAACCTCGTCTGCACCCTTCAACCAGAGGTCGTCGAAGAAGCTGCTGCAGCTACTGCCTAAGTTTTTAATCAAAAGTTTCCTCCCCTTTTCTTACCCGCAATCCTCTTTTTAGATTGTATATAAACGACCTGGTACTTCATCTTCTTGCAGCTACTTTCATCGTCTCAATATCATTATTTATAAGCTGCCTTTATAAAATTCAGTTACTTTGGTCAACTTAGGTGTCATAGTTACCACTCTGGTTTCTAGTTACCACCTCTGGTTTCTCTGTCTGTGCAGCAATGCCATTTCAAATATATTTTGGTTTTGTCATCTTCATTTGTCAAAAGAAGTAATAATAAATCTAGGTATTTAGCTTAGAAGTAATGCTGTACATGTAAAAGGTAACTCCATTTTCAACTCTCAATGACTTTGATTGATGGTAAAATTTGGAGGGTTGATTTAAGCCGAATCTCTAGCTCCTTGCAACTTCCAAGTTCAGTGCAACATGGACTTGATGAGTGATGTTGCATAAGTACAGACTTTGAATGATGCAAGATGTTGTGAAAGTTAAGACTTGTTGCAATTATTTTTTGCTAAAGGTCACATTGTATTAAGCAAAAAAAGCAAGTAGCCAATATGTACAACATGAGCACTCTAGACATGCCTAG
>JAJJMA010110453.1:0-13602 GCA_023529015.1 Papaver nudicaule | reverse complement strand
CACTGGTGCCCTCGACTTATAATATCTATGGATTCAACGGCAAGCCCTCGCTGCCTAGAGGAGAATTGCCTCTAACAGTATATGTAGGAGAACTCCAGCTCCTTACACCATTCTGCGTGGTGGACATTGACTCTCCTTACACATCAATTATGGGGAGACCATGGCTGCATGGACTTATGGGAGTGGCATCGACACTTCATCGAAGAATTCGATTCCCAACACCTAAAGGGATTACCAAGATATAATGAACGAAGTTGACATTCAACAAAGGGAAGGATCAGAAGTAGGTCCGGGAATTCCAAGCAAGCAGCCTAAGTTTACAAAATCTAACATTAAGGAATTCATCGCCGAGGGTAGAAGCGGGGATGACAACAACCTCGATGGCATAACAATCACAGAGGGGTGTCCCTATGAACAAGTTAAAATCAATTCCACAGCCAAGTATAAGGTCTACCAAGCAAGAAAAGGGATTATAGGTACAAAGACAACGAGCAGTTTATGATAGTAAAAACAAGCAAAATAACATTGAATTCGGTATAATATTCAAAGAAAATAGCACCTCCTCAAATTCATGCAACATAATCATCAAGGAAAATGGAATGCCTACAGCGGCAGAACGAACTACAGAAGAAGAACCGGCTTGGATAGGTCCCTACATCACCGAGAAGGCAATAGGAAATGATATCTATAGTATACTCAATTTCAAAGGAGAACGCATGAAAACCTTAATCGAAGGAAAGTACTTAAAGCATCTTAGGTAGACGTCGAATGTATTCGAATCATCTTATTACCGAATAAAATAAAGTGGGCAGCTTGATCTGTTATATCTCGATTCAGTCTCCAAATCCTACCTGAATAAGCAAAGTCCTACTCGTTTAGGCATATCTCCCAAAAAGCCCTGATGCCATATAAATAAAAGGGCCCTGACGCCAAAGGCCCTGATGCCATATATATACAAAAAGTCCCTGATGCCATATATATACAAAAAGGCCCTGACGCCAAAGGCCCTGATGCCATATATATACAAAAAGGCCCTGACGCCAAATATAAAAAGTTCTATCATGTTAGGCACAGAGATGATGTCGATGTAGTCGTAAGGGCCCTACGATCTACACTGCACATTCCTCTACCCACAAGATACCCCGTTAGCGGTGGGTACTTTGCATCGAAGCTACATAAGCTAGAGGCATATGGACCCACTACCAAGCGACCCATGAAACCTCCTCGATGAGGCGTCGCGGGGATAATAAATGGGATCAACATCTACCATTATGGTGGATGGAATCCCGAGGCAGCTAATTAGCTTACATGGAAAGCGAGTTATGCAACCAAGAGACCTCCTTAAAAAATCAAACATAGCCTCAAGGAGGGGCGAACGAGAATCGAAGGGGTTGAATTCCAGGCCGCGACAGGAACACAGTACCATGTCTAAGCTACAGCTTCGACCGACACTCCCTCTTAGTGCTACTTGATTATCGAAGTCAGAATGTAGCTATCTACCATAAGATTCCTGCTCTACATAGGCAAAACAGTTATCCAAGATACCTGACTCAAGCCTCCTCGGAGGATACTTGGTATCTTCGATGTCTACCATAAGCCTCCTATGTGCTCAGGCAAACCAGGTACCTACGACTTCGATAGCCAAAGCCAGCTTGAGGCGAGGCAAGTAGCGAAAAGCCTATGAGAGGGGTGATCCGCAGCCCCACTAGCTTGGTTTACTGTATCCCACGTCGAATTAAGCCCTAAAGTTGCACTCTAAGTAACCTTAGGAGCCTAGAATATGCAAAGAAGGTTACGTGCCTGATCACGAACTACAAAAATTTATACATCCAGCGCACGGCATGCAAAAAATATCTTTTCATTGCAGGAATGTTCGAAGTACAAAAAAGAATCAAAGTATTCGAAGGGTCGAAAAGAAGCACATACAAAAAAGAAAGACAGAAAAAGTTCAAACGAAGGCAGAAGGAGCTTCGAGGAGACTATTCATCATAGTAGATAATTCTTTCTTTTCTTGCAAGCGTTCATCACTAGTTTTTATACGTTGACGCACAACTTTATCATCAAAGGGTCCTCTTTCCTTCTCTTGTTGAAATTCATCATCCTCACCAGTATAACTTCTATAAAATAATAGCCTTGGGACAAAAAAAAAAAATTATTTTAAAGAGATATTATATTATCGATAATATAATAAATTATTATTTTATAGAATAATTCCTAATTTGGAGGTTGAATAATAATTGAAGACTAATATTTAGTATATTATTAACTAATTTTATAAAAGATTATAGATATTATATTATATACTACAATATATAGTACAATACTAACTAATTTTAATGAGATATTATATGGTTGACTAATTTTAAGAAAGAAAAACAAACTATCATCGAGTCATATTTTGAGAAAATTTGTTGCATATATCATTTTTCATTGTTATAGTGGAATTATTATTTTATATATTATTTGGGACCTATTAACGCTTAAGAGTGGCTTTTGAAATGTATTATTTTATGCTTTTATCGAATTTATTATTTTAGCACTAAGGGCCCGAGTCGGGACCAGGAAATTTTATTATTTTATCGAGAATATTATATTATCGAGTATTATTTTAAAGAAGTTATACTGTATTCTAGTGCAGATTCACTAGTCACAATCCCTTTACCCTTGATGTCCCCTTTCACCTCTCCTGTGCCATTCCCACTATCGCCATCGATAACTGTCTCGACACCATTTTTTGGATTTTCCTCGGTATTCACCCCGAGAACTGTCTCGACACCACCTTTAGGTCCTTCCTCGACACTCACCTCGGGATTAGTCTCGATGATAATTGTAGAATCATCTTTGGCACCTGCTTCAGGATTGTCCTCGATGATATCTCCGGGATTACCCACATCATCATCTTCGCCATCATCAGAATCATCATCAGTATCAGGATCAGTGTCTATGGGAATTACCTTCTTTACTTTAGGACCTACTTTTTTATCAATAAATCTGAGAAACACTTCATGCGGAAGCAGATTCTCATCTCCAGGAAGCTCTAAGTCAAAATCATTTGCACCCAAAGCTCCATAGTCAGCAAACCCGGAGATGCCTAAAGAGATCTCGACCATGTTGTCGGAAAGCTTTATTCGTTATAAGCACTTTATTCAACTCCGATTTAAAGAGCAAATCCGCCACAACATCACCAAACTGAAGTTGGGGTTGAGCTAGTGCGAGTTCATTAATAGTATTCCTCAAACTTTCTTCAACTGAGAGACGATGGTTCCGCTCGACAGCCAACTCTCAAGCATTTTTCCTCGCTTCTTCTTCGAACTTCGCTTTAAGAATCGATTCTACAATCAATTGGGCGGAGGCATTATCCCTGTCTAACTCAGCTTGTGCAATCTTATGTTTCAAACTCATTTCGTAACCTGAAATACAAAAACAGACAAATAAGGACGAATTTCGAGGGCCTACCAAATTCACATTAAAAAAATTAGGCTAAGTATCCTACTTTCTTTAGCCACCATATAGTCAGTAACTTCATGCTCGTTGGAAATACGAGGTTTTGATATCTTCTTTCTAACATCCACATCAGGATTACACCCCAATTTAGCCAGATCAATTCGATACTCATTCACCATTCTCGAGAACTGATCTTTCGAAGTTTTAGCCTTTCCAAGATCTTTGGTAACTTCATTATACCCCCTCTTCAAACCTTCGTTCAACTCTGTCAACTCATTGTTAGCATTCTTCAGAGCAACGTTTTGAATTTTCAAGTTCTTAATTTGATCACCCAATTTTTCAATCAAAATTTTGCCAGAAGTACGAACTGTTTGGTCCCTCCGAGCATCATCTCGCTCTCTGGTCAAGCGATTTATATCGAGTTGGTATTGGTGCATTTCCTGTGACATCCGACGATTTTTTTCTCTCTCTTCGTTAAGAAGGCCCTCAACTGCAGACCTTCTCTTTCTTTCTTGATTTAGAACATCTTCAGACCTTTTCCTCAATGATAATCGCGTTCATCTCGAGCCTCAACTCTTTTCTTAACAAGACGATCGAGACGATCTCGTTGACCTTTGTCCAAGTCATAAGCCACATTTGTGTACTTGCGGCTTGCTTGAGAATAAGTATTAAGGGATAGGTTAGCTCGATTAAGTTTTTCCTTCTCTTCATTTGACTCTCTTTTTTACATCGATAAAAAAGAATTCAGCACCTACTATGAAAATCTACGAAAACAACAAAGTAAGAGCATACCTTTCAGTTGGACACGCTCATTTGCAATTTGGTGCTTCTCAGCAACTAGCTCCTCCAGCTTCCTGAGAAATTTGTGCTCGTAGTAGGAGACATCATCATGTCGTCTGAAAGAGTAGTTTAACAAGCTCGATGTATGATGATTGCCCTACGAAGAAAAGGTCAAACTGTCAGTAGCATCATCAACAACAATGAAAACCGCGTCAAAAATAAAAAACCACCCACCCACCATCTGAGGTAACGAAAGATTCTCCTCAAAAGAAAAAAAATGAGTTACGAGGATCGCAGGTGTCCTTCAGGCACTCCCCACTAAGAATATCAGCAATTTTCAGACAGAAATTGGGATCGAGATGACAGTTCGAGGGATCGTCAGCATTGGCGCTGAAACGAGAAGACACCTCTTTGGAAAAATCACATGGATCAAGGTTCTCTCAAAGTAGCTTCTTAAAATTCTTAGCAGTATATTGCTCTTGATTCTCCGCTACAAAAGCATGAGCCTCTGGAAACTTAGAACCACCAGGATGGGTAAAAAAGGCAGCTAACTTTGCCAAATCATAAGAACTAATGGCTTTTTCGTGTCGAGGTACCAGAAGATCAACGAGGGGAGTGGATTTTCCCGAAGGAAGGTCAGCAGTCACCCGGTAGAGACGGTAGTAGAAGAAGGGAAAGTAACAACAACAGAGGCAGTGACAGAGACACTCGATACCACGTTGCAGCAACACAGTTTGTCGTCTTCTCGGAATTTCCAGGATTGGAATACGCAATAACCATCGAATTTGCTTTCTCATTGAGAGCCCCTTCAACACCTTTTATCACTCTCCGAGGCTTGAGAAGTTTCCTCATTTCTCTTACCCAATCTTGCATCCTTCGATACGACCTTCTTAACCCTCCGATCCTTCTTAATCTTCGAAGAACTCTTTTTTTTTCCTCATCAGCATAAAAAAATACCAACGAATCATCAGTTCCATCGAGTTCCTTCACTTTGCCCTGCAGGATAAGACCCATCTTTCTCAGGAAACAAACAGAGGAAAGTATTCATACTTTAAATAACACATTTCAGGCAGATGGTGTTTGTTACCTGATCAATAGTCCCTTCTCCTGTACATGCTCACTTCGAATCTCTCGGAACGCCCTCGATAGTACTATTCCTTTTCAGCCGTAGTCGACGAGATGACTCATCTTCCTCCGAGAAATGTACAGTAAAAAGATGTTGAGTCAAGAACTGGTGACCAGCTTCGAACTTATCCCGAGGCCAGTAACGTCCCGAATATTTCCAACCACAAAGAACGGTTCCAGATAATAGCACAGGCTCCGCGTACCAACCCTCATCGAGAGAATAATCAGGAAAACCAGGAAGAACATCCTCCATAATGTCTCGAAGTTCAAAACGAACTCCCCAAGGAGCAACCTCGCCGTCAAGAGTTAAACAGGCCCGGTAGTCCTTAAAGGAATTGGCGGCAGTAAAGTAATACTTCGATGTCGAACCTGCGACAGAATTATCCTTCGAGCAAAGAACCCGTTTGTTGATTAGTTAAATCGAGCTACAAGTCAGTTGTATCACCCCACGAGCCTCGGGCATCGGAAAGATAATCTCAAGAAATAGGGGATTCGAAGATCGGTAAAGTGGAGGTAAAAGTCCCGGGAGCATTTGATGGGTAGTTATCAACAATTGATTATCACCACACTTGTAATCCTCGATCAGCTTGGGAGTCAACCGACCGTCGGGAGGATAAACATAAGTAATCTTAAAGGCAATAACATTAAAACTTAAAGCACTCATCTTGGAAATCAAGGCATCAATAGAAGAGGAGGAAGTCATCCGAAGTAGAAATTGCTGACGATAAAACCCTGCCGGAAACGAAAATTGCAGGTCATCCGAAGAAGAAATTGCTGACGATAAAACCCTGCCGGAAACGAAAATTGCAGCGGTAGAGAACTCGGAAAATCAGTGTAAGTAAAAGTAGGAAAATACCTACCTTTATGGATCAACAAGAGAAATAAATAAGTGGGTACCAAATGATTTTGAGGAACAAGCACGATTTTGGGTTAAAGATGAAAGTTTTGGAAATAAATAAGAAATAAACAGAGAACGTAGAAGAAGAAGAATTCAAAAAAGTTGGAAATAAGTTTTAGAGGAGGAAATAACCTTAAATAAGGAGAAAAAAACGGCACTAAAGGTAAAAGGGTTAAAAGGTGACTACAATCTCGGGAACATGCAGAACGTGTGCCATGGAAACGTCACCCCTAGCAAATAGTGGGGCACGTGTCAAAGGATGGGCAACGAAGAAGAATTTCCTTCCCCAAACATCTCCGATTTCTGGGAAAGAAAAGAGGCAAATTGTAGGGGCATATATCCATCAAACCACGTGTCGCCATCTCAAGGGAAGAGACAACTCGAACTTAAGGATAACTCGAAGACTGAACACTCTTAGTATCTATCGATAGGTAGGAGTCATCGAAGAAACATTTTATAGCGAAGATCATAGTACAATCGAAGGGACTGTCATCTCAGAATAAGAGAGATCGAAGGATGAAATAATCAACTTTAGCCTCGATGCGCACCGACTTAATCGACAACTTCTGACACCCACGATCGAGTATTTTGTCTTATTAGTTGTTTTCCACTTTGTATCTCGCTCTATAAAAGGGGAGCTCGGGCTCAGTTGTAAGGGTTGGATTTTTGGTAAGTCTTAAGGGCATTTGGGAGAGACTCTAAAAGTAAGATACAATGGGCGCAGAAATCCTCTGTCAATGAGCAACTTCGTCAATGGCCAATGCACAATGGAAGGAATTTAGCAAGGAAAACTTGGCAGATTTTACCATATGCAATTCTATGGATACTGTGGAAGGAGAGGAATGACAGAGTTATGGGAAAGAAGATAGGAAAATCAGTCGAACAAATCATAATGATGGTTAAAATCTTTGTATACAAATGGGGGTCATTATTAAACTGGTTTAGGGGCTACACAATTAGAGACATAATCATTAGTTGGGATGTTGTAATGAAGGAATTTAACAGCTTAACTCTGTAAACAATAACTGGTATCTGGTTACAAGTTTTGTAACCCATTTTCATTTTAATAAAAACATAACCCATTTTCATTTTAATAAAAACTTTAGCCCTGTTTCCTGAAACACAGTTTCCGCCCAAAAATTTATCGTGTTTGACCAAATAATCTCCACCCTCTATATACACGATCTTAAAATGAGTCTCAATGAATTCTGTCAATTTAAGAGTGTGTACTCAAATTTGAAATGAGCATGAGTTCATCACATCGAAGGCAAAAATGGAGTGAGACAAGGGCGTTAAGCATTTTTTGCAAATACAAAAATGTTGAAAATTATTTGCCTTCAATTAGACTATCTCTTTTGTTCTAGAAATTTTGCAGGTAATAGTTTTATCTTACTAACATGCATTCATGATACATGTAAGGCATCGTTTCTCGTATCTGCCAATACAGAATCGTATCGATCGTGCCTTATTGTATTTGTATCCGTTGACATTGATCCAAACTCATTAGTTTATCTGCATCTCGGGGGGTATCATTTCGTATTTATTACAATTCTTTTTATTTTACATCTAACAGAGTGCGGACCTAACCGCAACAGTTTAACAGGTTGTCGTCAGAGCCTACCAGCGAGCCTCATGAGGAACCAACCAAGGGAGCCGAACCGGATAGGGGGACTGATTATGTCACAAGGGGGCAAGTTAACTCTACTTGAACCCAGGACCTCCTGGAGCATTAAATCTTCTGAGGAGCGGGGATGACCAGCTTAGCTAGGCTCCCGTTTTTAGAATGAAGAAGGATTAACTGTTTCATTATCAAATGCATTTGTGTCGTGATAGACGAGAAATCCCCTTTGAAGATTAATCTAGTTCTTAAGCGTCTCCTCCACAAACCATATCAGCTAGAAGAACAGACAAAACCATGTACTTGATTATTCAAATTTTGAAGAAGTTAATTTGGAATTTGAATACCTTTTTACATTTACAGAAGCAGTGAAACATGCTTAGTCATGTCTAATGTAATGATTTATTGAAACTACCGTATTTTTTGGCTCGATAGTTCAATCAACTTTACTTAACTAATCCTCTATGATCAAACACCAGCAAGATCTTTACATCATCAGAAAATTTCATCACAACTACACTATGTCAGGAAGGGAACCAACTAGCCCTACAGCTCAGCTACATAACCAGGACTCGTGCCTGAATCAACTCGCTGCTAGTATGATTGAGAAGGGACTTCAGTGAACACCACTAACAGTTAAAAAATCAGTTGCAACACCTCCTAAAACATCTGTCACCAAGAATCTGGCAACTGCAAGTATGTCAGACAATCATCCTGTTAGAGCATTGCTCGGTCAAACCTACTAGTGTTGGTATGTCAAGCTAGTTGTCAGTGTTAGATGTCAAAAAACAATTCTCGGTTTAGTATACTAAAGTTTAAATTTCTGAATTGGGACTAGGTAGTTGAGACCATGAAGACGAAGACGAAGACGAAGCTTATCACGAAGGCATCGTTTATTCTTTATCGACAAAAGGTTAGTAGGAGTTGTGACTTTATATGGAATTACTTGTACTCTACTTATTCAATCTTTCGAAATAGTTGACTACTTTAGTAGTTACTGTACCATATTGAGATCTATGTATTCTTGTCTGCATAACCAAGAGTTATGTTGGTATGCTTTCCAAGTGTCCTAAGTTTACAAGATGAGATAGATTTAATACACTTTCCATTGCAATGGTTTGCTTGAAAATCAATGTTGGAGAATGGTGAATCTAAGGAATATACTCTAGAGCGAGTATGATGGATTATAGATCAGAACGTGTCCACAGGTAAGTACAAAAATTGGCTTGACCCAAGTACTTCGAGCGGATCCAGTTAAAACCCTAATTTGAGAACATGCGGTTCGCGAACTGGTTCGGGAACAATGACACCGGATTTTCCTCTTGTGTTCCAAAAAGAATATTTTAAACACGTACATGTACGTGAACGATACATACGTCTCTTTAGCCTGGATCTCAAGCTCTAGCAGTTCGCGAACTGTTTGGTGATTATCTTTGGGATAATTACGCGGCGTTTTAAAAGATTACTCATGTATCTCCAGATAGACTTGATCCATTAACGCGAATATTTTTTGCGGTCTATCTAATGAATCTCAATGGTTCAATAAGATTTGAGTTGTTCACATCTCTATTGAAACCTTATGTTGAAGTAGTTTACGAGCTAACAGACTGCTTGGTGATAAACTCTAAAAGGTTTCCATGTGTGATTAAACTGTGATACTTTGTGTGCGAGTAAAGTAACAGGCTCGTTTACACGATCACTAGATAGCTTGTATCACAATGAACCTATTGTTTATTCCTAAGCAACCTATCTTATTGAATTTTATAAATAGAGGACTCTAAAACGAAAACCACAAACATCAAGCAGACGTAAAATTTCTCGGTGGAATTCTGCATAAACTCTTTACACTTCGGTGTAGGCTTGTTGTGGTAGTCATCTTAAATTAGGTACCATTTCCTCAGTGGATTTACCTAACGACTATGAAGACTTCTTTTGAGAGTTGGGAAGCACGGGTAGGCGATGACATACCCTCGTGGTAATTATGAGAGTAAATAGTAACCTTGGTAGCTTCAACTTGTTCTTGTCTATTCTACGGTCCTTCTCTTCTGCTATAAGGCCACAAGAACAGTTAAGCGACAACAAGGTTGAAAGAAGCAACGTACGCCTGCACACGGTGTTGTAAGACCTAGTTAGCTCCGATTGTGTAAGTTTCTTAAGTGATTCTTTTCATAGTTGAGGTAGAGATAAGTTAGGCATTGTTTACTTGATTTACATGCCAGCCCTAACTTGTGAGTAGATTTTCGCATAACCTTGATCATATCTAAAGGAAGTCAATTTTGTGTGTTAAACTGTTGGTGGACGGTTCGAAACACACAAGGTAATCTAGGTTGCAAAGCCGAAATTATCTAAAGCCTTTAACAACGGTTAAAGCAAATCCTAATCCTGTAAAGGACGTCTAGGGAAATCAAGTGCGTGGGGTCTTGCGAGATCCATGAGACGCAAGGTGTGCGACAATAGCTGATTCACTTGGAAGGCAAGAATCGATCAACATCCCAGTCCTAAGTCTGATAGTAGACTAGTATTTGTAGACAACTTAATGTTGTGCGGTGTTCAATCTGGACTAGGTCCCGGGGTTTTTCTGCTGGATTGCGGTTTCGTGTGTGTTTTACTTTCCGCATTGTATCTCTTATTGTACAATTAAAGCAATACAAGTTGTACTTATCAACCTGCAGTTAATTCCCAATCATTTTGAGGGATTCACCAAGACTTGTCTTGCGTCATAATTGATCGTTTACATCCAACTCAGGTTGCACATATTTCAATATTGATTTTTCAGATCGTCCATATCTTACCATAGACTCACGAACTACAAAAAGTTGGTAGTGTACCCCTGTTTTTTGACATCCAACACTTGGGAAATCCACTGACAGCTTCAATGTACAAAATGATACGGCTAATGAGGAGCTACAAGAACAGGACAAAATAAATGAGATTACAGATATTGATAGTGGAAGTACACATAATCATAGAAGATAAAGGAAAAATAAATTGGATGATTTGGTGCTCTTACCACCAATTCAGTTTGGGGTGCCCTTATCCATGTTCAAGGTCTAAGAAATAAAGTCCAATAGGCAACAAAAAGAAAGGGGAAACCCAAGTAACAGGACATGACTTTGATGCCCGGTTACAACAAAAAGTCCTTTCCACTTTCAACAATGACATTTTCAGGGGAAAGCACCCTCTTACCAATTTCTTCTCCGCCTATTACTCGCATGTCATGGCAGATTACCTCAACAAAAAGGAGGCACGGTCAACTTGATGGTGACTGAAAAAGCGGGGATACCGAGATACACCACCAACTTTTTGTTTTCGTGAACCTAGTTGATTACGGTTGTTTGAACGATCTCACAAATCAATATTCAAACAACAACCTGAGTATAGTTCAGAGAACTAAACCCTAACAAGAACGTAGTTCTTGTAGATCTCAATAGAGATGGATTCACTCAAAGGTTATGAATCAACAAACTTGCAATTACTTCTACTATATAGATTAGAGACAATATAATGCGGAAGGGAAAAGTAATGCAAGACACCAGAATTTTGTTAACGAGGAATGTACGAGTCGAAAATCTGCATAGGTACTCGAGATACCACATCCATCAGATCTACTCGCACATACAGTTTATAGTTGTGGTTTGCAGTCCGAAGACAGATAGAACAACATCGAGGATGCCATGAACAGTAATATAAAGTTAAGTAAAGCAATATAGATAAGATAGAAGAATTTCTGTGTATTACTGCTGCTGAGATTACATGAATAAAACCCTAAGGAACTAGAGGAGATTACAAACCTAATCTCTCTCTTGCTACTTAGGCTCAACCAAACAAGAATCCAACCCCTACAACGTTTTCCAAGCTCGCCTTATATAGGGCCGAGCTTGGGTGGTTTACAGCTAATAAAGACAAGCGACTCGATCGTGGTGGTGTCAGCCCTTGTCGAGTAAGGCGGTTTATACTCCGAAGCTGGATCCTGAGCTTCGGTCCTTTGGCATAGTCCGAACTCTTTATACTCCGATTCTTTACTTCGCTGGCGTCTAGCTTCTTTCCTTTGTCGATCCAAGACGTCACCGCTGCTCTTCTCGGCGTGGTTTCCTCGGCACGATTATGTGCTTGGGATGCGAGACACGTGGTCCGAGGGGTTTTACCCCCTACAAGGAAACTGCAAACCTAGCAGAAAAACCCCGGGACCTCGTCCAGATGTGAACAACCTTAGTATGAACGGTATACAGACGCTAGCCTACTCTCAAACTTCAGATTGGACTATATCGAGACTGAATTCACCCTATAAGCAATTCAGCTACCAATGTGCTCCTACGTCTCTTGGCTCCCGCAGTAGCCTACGTACTTGATTCCCCTAGCTGACGTCCTTTACAGGCCTAGGAGTTGCTCCACTTCCCTTCGTGAAGACTAGCGCTACCCTGCCTCTAACAGGACGCCTAAAAGTATCCAAGTAATCAAACAAGAATACGATTGTGATTTCTTTTAGACTTAAAGTCAAGTTTAATGGAAATCGATATGTTGAATATGGCTTATTGATGTAGCCTAAACAACTTTATCTCCGAACGCGAGACAAACTTAATATGAAACCTAGTTCGTGATTTGCGTTTGGGAACTTCTAGGGTTTATGATACAAGATCTACCTTACGAAGTTTCTATCAAATCTTGGTCATGATAAGATTGAAAGAATTCAATCGACCCAAGATACATGATGGAATTTTACTTCCGACCTGTGCTTCACGATCCTCAAGTGAAGTCTTTTCAATAGACGTAGTCCTAACAGGACCTCGAGATGACGACCAACCTTTATGCAAGGATACACAGATGTGTAGAGGATTGAGATTGTATCTTGCAGAAGGTCGTCTATTTATAGTGATCACCAAGGGAGGCTTTGCTTAAAGTTTAAGCAACCTTGAGTAGGGCTCAAGCAAGTTCCGGAACTAGGAAAGTCCATAGCTTGAATACCCATTCTCAATCTTCTAAGAACTTTGGACTAAGCCAAAAGTTAAAGAAGACTCAACCTTGTTTGAAGGTTCGCGACTTCTGGTCCAATGCTTGTTTGGACATCGTTTTGCAACTTCTGGTCCAAATACTTAGTTTGAACATCGCTTGGATTAAGTTGTTGAATTCCATGGGCCAAGTCACGACAAGTCCGAGAACTAATCATGTCTAGACCGAAAACTTCAAGATATGGAAGTTGGATGTTTTCGCATGGCTTATATGAACACGTTCACATAACAGTCCTTAGAATTCAGGAGAATTCAGGAGAATTCTTGAACTTGTATGTACGCGTTCATGAACGCGTTCATACAGACTTAACTCGTTCTCTGAAATCACAAAGGTAGCATATGTACGCGTTCACCGTTGGGGTTGTTTCAAGAGACAAATCAACATACTCTACCTATACAAATTATCACAAGTGTGACAAATGCAAAGGCGAAAATCCTAGAATACCTTCAGATCATATAAACAACATCATAGACTATTGGTATGATAGAAATGGTAAAAACGATATGGAAATTGGAAAGGGAATACCTTTCTAACCTTCAGCGAGGACGTTATGATTTATCAAGTAGTAAGCTTCGGTCTTCGTCTTCATCAGTCTTCGTCTCGATTACCTAGAACTATCCTAGTCTGAGTTGTAGAGTAGACTTATCAAGGATTGTGTTTTTGTCTCATAAACTTGACAACTGACTTGAGATAGCAACATCAGTGGGTTCAACCGAGCAATGCTCTAACA
>JAJJMA010110444.1:26853-43356 GCA_023529015.1 Papaver nudicaule | reverse complement strand
TAGTTTTGTAAAAACCATTGATCTTATTATGGTGAACCATAAAAATCAAACCGTTGAAAAACCGATTACTAATATCCAATAGTTTTAATTTTTAAAATTAAGTAACGGTTGATATCCAATATGATTCATCCTGAAAAACACAAACAACATGGTGATGACTCTTGCTTCTTGGACTTGAAAAGAAAACGATAGTGGCATTCATGTATTTTAGGACTAAAAATAGGGTTAATTTCCCAAAACTTTTGAACATCTTACTCGACTACAAATTTCAGTCTCATCTCATGCTAAGATCTCAAAGGTAATCGAGTTTCAATTTTTTAATTATTATTTTTGTTTGATTAATATAGAAATTTGGTATTATATTATTAATGTATTGTGAGAATTTTTATGGGGAAAAAATTGTTTAGTCCTTTTTTAGGTGGATCTATATCCATTTAGTCCTGTTATAAAAGTGACTTTTCTGTTTAGTTCTTTGTTATTAAAAGAATATAATAACTCTCATTTTAAAATATAATATCTCCCAAAAATATAACTCGAAAATTAACAAATTTTATATATTCGGAAAGCTCTTGACGAGATCTACACAACGAGTACCATTGTTGATATGTTTCGAAACATTTTTTTTACACTACCGGTAATGGTACTTCATGTTTGGGGATGAAGTCAATTTTTAACTTCATAGTTTGGATGAAATTCATATATCACTTCATATTTTGAGATGAATTCAATTTTTAACTTCATATTTTTTATATTAATTCATTTTGAACTTCATATTTTGAGATGAAGTTCATTTATCATTCATATTTTTTATATTAATTCAATTTTTAACTTCATATTTTGAGATGAAGTTCATTTATCATTCATATTTTGAGATGAATTCAATTTTTAACTTCATATTTTGAGATGAATCTCATTTATCACTTCATATTCTTAGATGAATTCAAATTTTTAACTTCGTATTTTGAAATGAAATTCATTTACCACTTCATATTTGTAGATGAATTCTACTTTAGTTTATAATCCTTATGAAATAAATCTTATTTTGTCACTTCATATTTTGAGATGAATTTCATTTATGACTTCATACATTGAGATGAAATCTACTTTAGAACTTCATAGTATGAGATGAAATCTATTTTATCACTTTATAGTATGAGATGAAATCTATTTTAGCACTTCATAGTATAAGATGAATCCGTTTTAGTACTTCATTTTCTGAAATGAAATCCGTCACCGGGTAACATGAAAAAAAAAATGTTTCGAAACATAGTGACAATGGTACTCATTGTATAGATCTCGTCAAGAGCTTTCGGAATATATAAAATTTGTTTAATTCCGAATTGTAGTTCTTGAGATATTTGATTTTTTAATAAATTTTCATTAGTTTTATAAAGAACAAATAATAAAAGATAAAATGGTATTTCTGTAATATTTAAAAGGATGATGATGTCATTCCGCGTGGGTAACGTTCACCCAAGGACCAAACAATAAAAAAAGGATTAAATAGAAATATTAGGACCAAACAAAAAACTTTTAGGACTAAATAATAATCTTGATTGGCTCATAGGACTAAACTGAAATATAAAGTCTCATATTAGGACTAATTGGTAGTTTCTACTATATGCTATGTGCTTTGCATCGGTTAATAACAGTAACGGTTTTGATAAACCGTTGGTTTTATATCGGACCGTGAAAATTCAATTCTAAACAAAACCTTAAGTATATGGTATGGTAACGGTTTGAAAATTTCAGAACATTTAATAATGGTTTTGTTCTTGTAGAGTAGTCCTGTGCACCCAAGAGGGATCCATCATGGATATAAAGTACAAAATAAATCAAAGATGAGAATTTGTGGGTTCTTCGTTTCTGTGGTTACTGTTTAAACTGTGGGGTCTTTTTCATACACACTGACACCAGAGCTTCTTAATAACGTGTCGTGTAAAATTCTCACTTTTTGGCGTCGTTTTTTCACAACTAGCTGACTTTGCTAGTCTGTTTTTGCAAGAATGTGAGTATTCAATAGTCTTTCTGGTTTTTAAATACCGTTCAATTTCCTCGCTTAACAGATAACCATTTACTACCAATGTGGAGTTGTTATATTCATCTCTATTTTTTTTTTTTTTTTTTTTATAAATCTCATAAAATTTCATTCATGATAAAATAGAGATTACATGGATTTCAAGAACATCAAGAGCAAAGATCAAATTACAATAAAAAGGTACTAACAAAGAGCATTTCGTGAAGAGAAGTAACGAAACACCAACAAGAGTACCAAACAACCCAAAGATTGAAGGAATGATTTTTGGATTATAATTTAACCATTTTGATAGAGTATTTTCTTCTATAGAAAGAGATGCTCTCATGAAAGGAGAGTAAAATGCCCAAAATCTTGAATCTTGATCATCATACTTGAACTTCCACTTAAAATCTCCACTAAAATCACAAAAAAATGCCATGAGAGCATATAAAGAATCTCCATAAAGGAGAATACATAAACAAAAAGGGCAAAAAACCCACAAAAACACCATGAAAATCTCTTAAAAGCAATGGAGATTGAAGCAAAAAACTAAATCAAACTTAATCTAAACTACTAATTAACAACAAAATGGAAGAAACCTGCTCAGATCTAGCCCAAAATGGACTAGATCTAAGTAGTAAGGGTTAATGGTGGTAAGAGTTTTTTGGGTTTTGAGAAGGAGCTCTAGAGATATTCATCTCTAGTTGAGAGGATTGGATTGCTATCAAACCATAAATTTCATACACCATGTCCTTTATTCAGACAGTGATGTGGGGTTTTTCTGTTCCTATTCATTGGTGTCGATAACGGATACTATCGAAAAAGGCATCCTCTTCACAATTCATAATCTGAACAAGCCACATATATATCCTAATATATTTTTTTAGACGCTGAAGACATCCCGAAGGGCGAGGGATTTTGTGATATGTCTGATTGGCTACCTTCTGTATCTAATTAGTTGTCACAAAACCAAGGGTTACATAACCAATTGAAGGTACAATCAAAAGCATAAGATACTGCACAAGCCACAACAACTGAAAGACGACTTCCTTCCGCACGGCCGCAGAGCCAAGTCAAAATGGAAGCACAAGAAAAGATATCTCATTAGGCTGTTCTCTATGGAGGTGAGAGAAATCATCCCAACAGGGTTTTCCCAGTGCCCCTCCCGGACGCCTGTTTGCTATGGAGGCACCACTGGAGCGCGGGAAGCTATCTCGCTCAGAGAGATAAACTATCTCGCTCAGGTGAAGCGATACAAACTATATCGCTTGACTGGTCAAACCCAGTCAACGCGATATAACTTTCCTCGTTTTCTCCTCCTCAACGTATTTTTTAGAACCCAGGGAGGATAGCAGAAGACTTCTTTCATCTCCAGCCAAGTTCTTGTCGCTGGTGAATCTTGGATCTGAAGGTGGTATATCAAGAACCAAGATTTCAAGATGGAGAAGGAGCTGTTGTTGTAGACAGTAATGGAGATCTTCTGGGTTCAATTGGCGTGTTGATGATATATTATTAGCTTGCAATGATATCCATCTCTTGCTTGAAACCAAGCACTTCTTATCAAAGACTTTTGATATGAAGGACATGGGAGAAGCATCATATGTCTTGGGAATTAAGATAGAGAGGGACAAAAAAACTGGTGTTTTAGGTATGTCTCAAAGTGCATACATTGATAAGGTGTTAAAGAGGTTTAACATGCAGAATTGTGCAGCAGGAGACACACCAGTGGTGAAAGGAGATGTGTTTAGCAAGAATCAGTGTCCAAAGAATGATATAGAAAGAAAGCAAGTGGATATTACTGAATATGCATCAGTTGTTGGAAGTTTAATGTATCTGATGATATGTTCCAGACCTGACATCAGTTACATAGTTGGAATGCTTGGGAGGTATCAGCAAAATCCAGGGATTGCTCATTGGAGAGCAGTTAAGAAAGTTCTAAGATATTTACAGAGAACAAAAGACTATTTGCTGATGTATAGAAGAAGTTCTGAGCCTTTAGAAGTCAAGGGCTATATAGACTCAGATTTTGCTGGATGCAGGGATAGTTTTAAGTCAACTTCAGGGTATATTTTTACACTTGCTAATGGTGCTGTATCTTGGAGAAGTGCTAAACAAACATTGGAAACATGTTCCACCATGGAGGCAGAGTATGTGGCTTGTTTTGAAGCAATGCAGCATGCCATCTGGTTGAAGAATTTCATTACTGAACTGTCAGTTGTGGATTCAATAAATCAACCAATAAAGATCTTTTGTGACAATACATCAGTCATAAGATATGTGAAGAATGACAATACAACTAGCAGCAACAAGTACATCATGGTAAAGTTTCTGTCTTTAAGAGAAAGGAGTCAATTGGGACTCAATATTGCAGTTTCCTATCTAGAAACTGAGTTGATGATTGCAGATCCTTTAACTAAGGGTCTTCCTCCTGAAGTTTTCAAAGGACATGTGTCTAGAATGGGAGTTTTTGAATCTCTGAATGCTGTTCATTAGTGAGAGTTATAGAACTTACAGATGTTGTTCATCAGTGGGAGTTCAGAACTCTGAATGCTGTTCATTAGTGGGAGTTTTAAAGCTAGATTATGTTGTTTTAAGAACATAAGTAGCTAGTTTAAGGTATGAATGTTATTACAGTATGTTTAGTAAATGATTTTATATGAATTCATTGTGATATGTCATATTGCTGTAATATTCAGAAGCCTGTGAGATTTTGCAAATCTCTTATTTGGACTTAGGTTTTGACATAAATGGGCACCATGTCTGTAAACCTTCATCTTGATAGCTAGGTAATGTGTAATTACAAGCGGTTGCAGTAATCTATCAAGATGACATACACTAGTTGTATGAAGTATGGACTATTTTGAGTAACACTTAAGGTTGCAGTAATACTGTGTTACACAAATTGCACCACATTAATAGACACCATAAGGTTAAGGATGGCTTGAGTATTCTAGTAATGCTAAGATTGAGATAATGCACTGAATTGGCATCACAGTTGAATGCCTATTTCTTCATTGTCCAACTTAGTGGTGCTGGTTTGCTTGATGAAGGTTGAAGTATCTCTTAAAATTATCTAGTGTGACTGTTTTCTTAAACTTATGGGTGGCCACCCGATTTTCAAAAGGTGATGATCCAGTGATTTATAAAACCAGGCAAGTGTTTAGGATAACCAAGTGGGAGAATGTAAAATATTTATGGTTAGCTCTAAACACTTCCGTGGACCAAAACATGGATCATTGAGTCACATTAGATATGTCAGGTAAGAGGTGTGGGATGCAAGTTACCTATTTGCACCCTAACTAAACTGCGGGGTGTTCTAGCAGTTCTCAAGGTGGTTGTAACCCTATGGACTCTAAATTCTCTTATGGGTGAGATTAGAGTTGCTAGTATATAAGGAGGGGAGTCCCTCTTCTCGTCACATCCGCACATTGTATCCCATATACGGCTAACTTGACAGAGAAGAGAAGACTTCAAGCTCAACTACTGCGCACCTAAGGACTGCTGCTCTATAAGCTAGGATGTCAGGTATACCTATAACTCTTCTCTTACATCATGATCTTAGTGTAAGCAAGATCCTCATATTGTTACAGTTTACGTGTATCTGTTTTATGCTTGTTATACGTAGTATATCTTACATTCACTTCATGGCCATTGAGGTGACTATCAGAAATCTAGTAATTACAAATCTCATTCTCTAATGATGCAAGACGAGATATTTGGTATGTACGTGATCACTGTACGTGACATACAGTGCTCTACTAGACTTGGCAATTGCATTACGAGAAAAGTTGTACTAGGTTATATGCTGAAAGCTAGTTAGCACTTGGCACTATAGGCAAATTGGCCACAACACATTACTCCGACATAGTTATCGTTTGCAACGAAATCACTGTGCATTCCGAATAATTCAATGGGACCTCACTGAATTTGTTGGTGAATATTTGGTGTCAATTGAGTGGATCACTTGGCTTTATTCCGATTTGAATGTGAATGCCACATAAATCTTAGCCACGAATTGGCATGTCCCTGTGGTTGAATGTGGTCAGGATATTGAGGCAAATTAATAGACACGTAGCTCTCTTGTTCCTTAAATAAACGAGGTCCAACTAATAAAAGAGGATACAGAATGAGGACCAAAAATGACATACTGACCGCGGGTTATAGCCCACGGTCCGTCCTGATCTAATGTGGGACTGGGAGGGATTTGGTTTTGGTCTACCTTTGCGAGTCATCAATCTCTTCATAGGTGTGATGACTTTCCTGTATGTTCCGAGTTACTCATTTATGAGCACCAACAGCTACACACCTATTCCTTGGACATGATCAAAGTCTTGCGTTTCCTTTTGTCTTTTTCTAGCCACTGTCCGAATGATTGATGCATTATCTATACCTCCTGGTGGCATTCAACATGGCCTCGACGCATATCTTTCATTATTTACTCTTTATTATAATCTTTTATTTCCTTGTAATTCTCTTTGTAACGATTCGGCCTCCAGTTTAGTCTCCAATAACTGTGATGGCTAACCTTTGCTCCATTAGAGCCCTCGTTCATATAAAAGAAAAGAAATTTAACCGATTGCGGTAAAAAGGATTCCTACTTTGCCTAGTCAAATAAAGGGGTCTAGCATCCCCCCTATCCTATCGAGAGCGTTTAATCCACCTTACTAAAGCAATCCGTGGTGATCCGGGACGATTCCGCTAAATAGTTACCAATCTTGTTGGAAATTCAGTTAAGCTTTTTACAGGTCAGTGGAATCTTTATGCTCAAAACCCCGACTCTGATAGTCATTTATTTGGTACCGCCCAAGGTGCCTCTATCGGTATTGGTTGGTGTCAAGCTATCTGGCTGAACTGTCTGTCAATTGAGGCTGACTCAGTCTGCTGTGGGTCAAGTCGAAGCCGGGAAAGGATTTTTAAATATTATAAAGGTCCGTTGAGCGCCTCATGGCTATGTCATAATAGATCCACCACACCTAAGGGGCTATTATTCTCCGCTTCAATAGCATCCTTTAACGGCAGCTTTTACCTATTCTTCTCTTTATTGCCAGTATTTGTATACTTTAATTCCATTCATGATCCTCTTAGCTCGGGGTATAAAAACCGGCAACAGCCTAGTCGGCATTAAAAAATAAAGTAACCTGCGATGGTTAGGAGTGGTTTATAAAGACTAAAAAAGGAGTATTTACTTTTCGTTTTAGTCGAATCTCTAAAGGGCCCACCACGCCACAGAATGGGAAGTTCATATCGCCTAGCTATAGCCGCATACCTGCTGCGCTTGCGGGAACGGGATCAGATCTTTCGGGAAACTTCTACTTTCGACTTCTCGATCTACTGATGGATCGGGTAGCTCTTCTTGCAATCCTTCCCTTATAACATAATAGTAAGTTTACTCGCTTTCTTGTTATAGAGGAGCGGCGTCCGGATCTGATCTATATACTCGGCAATT
Organism: Papaver nudicaule; assembly: GCA_023529015.1. NCBI lineage: Eukaryota > Viridiplantae > Streptophyta > Magnoliopsida > Ranunculales > Papaveraceae > Papaver > Papaver nudicaule. The sequence goes on along the minus strand of JAJJMA010110444.1, from coordinate 35,893 downwards.
CATCCGGTGTCAAATATAAAACTTGAAACAGAACAATCAAAATATGAAAGTTGAGATTGTAAGTGGATAAATTGTTACCACGGAACTTTCAGAGTGTAAAGAAGAGTATAGTGAGAGTCCCACGGTGTGTCGCCTTAAGATAGTTTGGGAAAAATTGGATCTATGTCCAACGGATCACTTCTATAAAGAAAAAGTTTTTTGTTTTGGTTCGCAATTCTGAACTAACCTTTCTCGATTCCAATGCAACTTCTCCTTTTTGAGGAAGTTTCTCAAACTACGCGAGCCGGGCGCTACTCTCTATATAAGAGGAGCTATTCCTAAATCGATAAATCTGGGCAAGGCCCGCCGCTGGTCCTCCATACTTCCCATTCCAGCTGATCGTGAAAAACTTAACAGCTTCAGATTCTAATGTACTCATTAATTCCATAGGTATACCATGGTTGATGACTTTGAGGGGAAATTGGATTCTGTAGTAAACCTGGGTGCGGTAGTATCTGGGGGTCAATCCAATAATCCTGGATGATGAGATACGGCGACCAAGGATCGCATTCAGTTTTAAGTCCCGCCCGGAGCGCTAAGAGCGCAACGGCTTTGCGGGAGGCCGCTCATCCGTTGCTTGTAGGTTTCTACCGTTGCGCGTTAGCTAGGTGCCGAAGGCGCCACGTTCACTATCAGGGAAAGAGAAAAAAAGCACCGAATCCAATTAATTTCATCCATTCTAACATGACACGTCATTCTCGTGAATCTTGATTTTGTTTTGTCTTTCTTATGTTCTGTGGGCGGAGTGCTGCCTGGGGCGACTGGCATTGAATTCACTTACACCAGCGTTTGGAGCATCATCTGCATTTTTGTGTATTCTTCTTCCTTTCCTTGGTCTTTCGTTATGTCATATTCCTAATAACCTATCCAATTACAACGAAGCTAAGTGAAGTCAAGGCTCTTGACGAGACTCGACTGAAAGGAGAGGGACGAAGTCACTCGAGCGTATGCGAGAGGCCCTGACGGGACTCGACGGGAATCCTTATGAGTCGAAAGGGACCATCTCACTTTCTGGAATTTCACAATGATGGTAGGGCTTCAGGAGCAGAAGAGTTCACAGAAGAAGGTGGCTCGGGACTGCTTTGGGACGGAAGGATTCGAACCTCCGAGTCGCGGGACCAAAACCCGTTGCCGACGATCAGGCTATCGAACACGGAGTCAGAAGTGAATTACGAGTCAGACCAATCTGCGAATCGAGCGAGTTCCGTGGCTCTCATTCTAATTCAGTGCTCTCCGAACCGTGCGGGGAAAATCAACGAACATCAACTCTTGTTAATTAGATGCTAGCTATTCAGGTGGCGGTTCAATTCGACCAAGAGCCCTTCTGCTTTTGTGACTCGATTTATTTAGGGAGCTAAGATAGGATTCATTGCAGGCACCTAAAATGCAAAGCATGTAACGATCAGCTTAGGTTCGAAAAGAGGAGAATGGAAGGAGCCGTGTAATAGGCGACCATTTCGCGCGGTTCGGGGGGCACTTGAGTCAGCCGACGGCGCCCGGCTGCGCGAAACCAATTCCCAGGGTGTGACGGGCGGTGTGTACAGGGCCGGGTACAGCTGTATAAACTACAAACCAGGGATTTTTTTTCTTTCGATCGCTCTGCTTTCCTTCCAGTCTCCGAACAGCCAGGCTCCCTGGGCTTTGCCACTGAAAAGGTTTCGCATCGATAAATTTTAATAAAAGAATCAGTCTCCCGGCTTTTCATTCAAGAAAGTCTACCGATGCGCCATTCACCGGCTCTGTGCTTATAGTTCTAACAAAAGTCCAATCACGTATCACTCACGGAACACATGCAAAATCCTTGGTCATTATCAGGATTTTCCTGTCTCTCTGAAAGTAGTTACTTTAGCCCGTCCGCCCATCTAGAAAAAGGGACACCTAAAGGGTTGTTTGATCCATATTAATGCAATGCGGCCAGCTGAAGAACACTGGCGCCTACTAAGATGGATTTTCCTATCTCTCGGAAAGTAGTTACTTATTATTGATCAAACTTTGGAAACAAGGTCGTTGTTTGATTTGTTTTGAGTTTACTGATTTTGTGTTGTCCCCTCTTATTATTTAGTATGTATTGTCTGGTGGTGAAAACGCTTTCTACTGTGAGTTTTGAAGTCGTAATATTTGGCTCGATCTATGCACGCCGATTTTTGATACAACAAAAGATTAGTTGACGATCACCGCCAACTTTAGACCGATGTCACTGTAGTTCAATGGTAAAGTTGTTGGGTGATAATACTAGTGACCTGAGTTCGAAATTCGTCAGCACCAAATTCTTTATCGATAAAAAAATAAATAAATAAAATTAGTCCACCAACGGAGTATACAAAGTATTTCTGACCGATCTTGTAGTCCATCCCCTTTAATTCTGATCTTGTAGAAGCCCCTGGCTTCAACTGTGTACATAAGTATTTCTGACCGATCTTTTTTTTTTTTTGATACAAGTATTTCTGACCGATCTTAACAGTGGAAGCTGATTCCCCTCATGTGTTGGACTGAAGAAAAGAAAAACTTGGGCCAAATCTAAGTATACTTTTGGACTTTAGGGCCGAGATGTCTCAGACTCTCAAGCAATCTGATTTATTTTTTTTTTTTAATCCGCCAAGCAATCTGATTCCACTCAGATTTCTAAAGCGCTACAAAACCTAAAGAGATATCTAAAAAAATCTTTTGGGAAAATGGCGACTAGTTTGAGTACAATGATGATGAAGAAAGCTGATGCATCTTCAATAATCCCACTAGCAAACAGAACAACTGGGCATAGAAATTACACCACTGTCATATTCACTACCCCATTGAAGACGAGGTCTAATCTATCTAGACAAGTCTTTCATAGGAATTCAATTCCAAATCACCATCACTTCTCTTCTCTAGACGAGAAGAGATCCAATATAGATGACACTCTCCTCAGTCTTATTGAGTCTGAAATCGAGAAGGAATCTCGTAAGGTTTGTTCCTTCTTTTCCATCAAAGGCTTTTTTTTTTTTTTGTTTGTTTTATGAATATCTGTAATGGGTTTTTCGTCTTCATCAATTGAACACCAGTATCATTAACTTCAATAGGTTTTTTGGGAATATAGTTTAAGTGAGACTCTTACAAGTCAAAGTTATGGAAGTTGTTAGGTCATTCAAGAACGAGTTATTACATTCTAGTAGTTTATCTTGATTAGAAAGTCGAGTTATTTATGGTATTATCTTATATTTAGAGTAGTTTTTTTGTATACGAACTCTAGTTTTTTAGGTAATTGGGTTTTAGATTCAATATGTAGTCTTCCGCTCGATTTCATGTTTATTCTCCTCTCTCTTGTTCTCGATCCTACAAGGTTGCTGAGGTACCAAGAGATTTTCCTTTCAAGATTGTGGATAATCCAAAAGAGAAATTTATAACACTGACCAGAGAGTATCAAGATGAGGAGATTGCAGTCGAAGCTTACTTGCCTTGTTTGTTTCGGTATGGCATTGAGCTGGAGGTACGTGATTTGAAAAAAGGCGGACCAACTTTGGTTGTCTATGTTGACGCTGAAACAGAAGATGATATTACAATTACCCATTTGGGTGTCAAGAATCCAAATGACGATTTTTATGTTCGTCATGAAGAACCTTGTTTCTCGTAAGTACAATTGATTGCTAGCTAGCTTTGGTTAATTAATATATTTCTTCCTATGGGTTGTTGGGTTGGGTTCTCTCTAACATTGGTTTTCGTTTCTTTTCGTGTTGAAGCGAATTGGATGAAGACTTGCAGAAAGGTTTCTACAAGTATTTGGAAGTCAGAGGGATTAAAGCCAGCACTGTCAAATTTTTATACAACTCCTTGGTACAGAAAGAGCGCAAAGATTACCCTTTGTGGTTCGAGAACATGAAGAGTTTCATTACCCTGTGTAACACCACCAGTAATAGCAGCAATAGTACTCAACGAATATCTCGATCAGCTTCAGTTCCAACTCATCATGACTTCACTTCTCCAGCCGAGAAGAGATCCAATTCTGATGATGCTCTTCTCAGTCTTATTGGGTCTGAAAGCGATTGTGCTGACCAGAAATTTCACGAGGTTTACTCCCTTTGCACTCAAAGTCTGAATTTAATTTGATTTTGAGATTAGTTACTTTAATTAACAACTATAACATTTTCTAATAGTTTGCTGAGACAGTAAGAGATTTCCCATTCAATATTGAGGATAATGGACGGGAACCAACTATAACACTGACTAAAAAGTATAAGGCCGAGGAGATTGAAGTCAGTATTTTCAAGAGTACTGATCCACAGGTACTGTACTTGTTTGTAAGTGTTTTGAATAGAAGCGGATTCGTTTTGACGTTCACCGTCGCCGCTGATGCAGCAGCGGATGGAATTAAAATCGACAGTTTGAATGTGATAAATGAATCTGATAAGGATTTTTATTCTTACAAACCTAAACCTTCTTTCTCGTAAGTGGATTGCTATCTTTGGTAAATATATTGTTCGTGCTATAAGTTGTTGGGTATGATCTTGTTGTTGTGACATATGTTTTTTTTGTTGTTTTGAAGGGAAATGGATGAGAAGTTGCAGAAAGCTTTCTACACGTATTTGGAAGTCAGAGGGATTAAACCTAGTATTGCCAAGTTCTTATGTGACTACATGGTTCAGAGAAAGCACAAGACATATTCTACGTGGTTGAAGGACTTGAAGAATTACATTACCAACTAAATTTTGCTCATACGACTGATGTTTTTTTTTTTTTGGTTTACATCTTTCAAACTACTGATCTGCTTCACAAAAATAACCCTTCTTATCGTAATGCATAGTGTGGCAGTATGATTTATGTTCCGGATGTGCGTTGCAAGTAAATCATTTAAAACACGCAACAGCTGTGAATCGAACTTTAAGTGTATGCAGTGACTGATTGAGTGGTACAAACCTATATGTGTGAGGATATGGCGCCTATATTCAAAACCTCGAAGAATCGACCCAAAGTTTTGTTAAATCAAAGCTGGAGCGAACTCCGCCAAGCCATAGTAGATCTGTCCAGGGTTACAGACTAATCTACAGTTGGTGAGGTAAATCCTTCAAAAAAAAAAAAAAAGTTCCATTGGTGGGAGGGAGCTGGTTTTGGTCTACTTTGCTGGTCATCACTCTCTTCATAGGTGTGATGACTTTCCTTATGTTCCGAGTTGCTCATTTATGAGCACCAAGTACTGCTACATACCCATGTCTTGGAAGGGTTCCTAGTGGTATCGTATTCTCATGATTGGAGTGGATATGATGAAAGTTTAATGTTTCCGTTTGTCTCTGATCTCTAACCACTATTCGAACAATGGATGCATTATTTATACCTCCCGGAGGCTAGAGGTGTAAAACGTGCCGACACAGCACGGCATAGGCATACGAAAAAAAACTCAATATGAGACGCTTCCACAACTCAATATGAGACGCAATAAAGTAGAAAACGTGGACTCTATAACAAACTAAAGACTCGCAAACTACCTATACTAGTTCAACACTTGAGTCCTACAAAGTAGGAACAACGTTGACAACAAAACAAACTTATCAAATCTGCATCAAACTTTAACAACTTAACAGTGGAAGTTGATTCCCCTCATGTGTTGGACTGAAGAAAAGAAAAACTTGGGCCAAATCCAGTACACTTTTGGACTTTAAGGCCTAGTTCTAAAACCCTACAAAACCTCAAGAGATTTCTGAAAAAACCTTTAGGAAAATGGCGACTAGTTTGAATACGATGATGAACAAAGCTGCTGCATCTTCAATAATCCCACTAGCAAACAGAACAACTGCGCATAGTAATTACACCAGTGCCATCTTCACTACCCCATTGAAGATCAGTTTTAATCTATCTAGACAAGTATTTCAAAGGAATTCAATTCCAACTCACCATCACTTCACTTCTCTAGACGAGAAGAGATCCAGTATTGATGACACTCTCCTCAGTCTGATTGAGTCTGAAATCGAGAAATCTCGTAAGGTTTGTTCCTTCTTCTCCATCAAAGGCTAGTGTTTTTTTTTTTGTTTTTAATATCTGTAATTGGTTTTTTGTCTTCATCAATTGAACACGAGTATCTTTATTCAATAGGTTGCTGAGGCACCAAGAGATTTTCCTTTCAAGATTGTGGATAATCCAAAAGAGAAATTTATTACACTGACCAGAGAGTATCAAGATGAGGATATTCAAATCGAAGCTTACTTGCCTTGTTTGTTTCGTTATAAAATTGAGATGGAGGTACGTGATTTGAAAAAAGGTGGACCGACTTTGGTTGTCTATGTTGACGCTGAAACAGCAGATGATATTACAATTACCCTTTTGGGTGTCAAGAATCCAAATGACTATTTTTATGTTCGTCATGAAGAACCAAATTTCACGTAAGTGCAATCGATTGCTAGCTAGCTAGGGTTAATATATTTCTTGCAATCGGTTGTTGGGTTGGCTCTATATATTGTAACATTGGTTTTTCGTTTCTTATCGTGTTGAAGCGAATTGGATGAAGACTTGCAGAAAGCTTTCTACAAGTATTTGGAAGTCAGAGGGATTGATTTCAGCTTTGTCAAATTAGTATACAACTTCCTGGTTCAGAAAGGACGCAAAGATTACCCTGCATGGTTCAAGAACATGAAGAGTTTCATTACCCTGTGTAACACCAGGAACAATAGTACTCAACGAGTATCTCGATCAGCTTCAGTTCCAACTCATCATGACTTCACTTCTCCAGCCGAGAAGAGATCCAATTCTGATGATGCTCTTCTCAGTCTTATTGGGTCTGAAAGCGATTGTGCTGACCAGAAATTTCATGAGGTTTATTCCCTTTGCACTCAAATGCTATAATGGATGAATTTAATTTGATTTTGAGATTAGTTACTTTAATTAACAAATGTGTAACATTTTCTAATAGTTTGCTGAGACAGTAAGAGATTTGCCTTTCAAGATTGAGGATAATGGACGGGAACCAACTATAACATTGACTAAAAAGTATAAGGCTGAGAAGATTGAAGTCAGAGTTTCCAAGAGTACTGATCCACAGAAATTGTACTTGTTTGTAAGAGTTTTGAATAGAAGCGGATTCATTTTGACGTTCGCCGTCGCCGCTGGTGCAGCGGATGGAATTAAAATCGACAGTTTGAATGTCAGAGATGATTCTGAAATGGATTCTTATTCTTACAATAAACCTAAACCTCGTTTCTCGTAAGTGGATTGCTATCTTTGGTAAATGTATTGTTCTTGCTATCGGCTGTCGGGTTAGTATACTGTATCTTGTTGTTGTGACATATGTTTTTTTTTTGTTGTTTTGAAGGGAAATGGATGAGAAGTTGCAGAAAGCTTTCTACACATATTTGGAAGTCAGAGGGATTAAACCTAGTTTTGCCAAGATCTTATGTGACTACATGGTTCAGAGAAAGCACAAGACATATTCTACGTGGTTGAAGGACTTGAAGAATTACATTGCCAACTAAATTTTGCTCATACTGAGATGGTGCGTTCATTTCACGGATGTTTTATTGGCTTTGGAGCTTACAAATATTTGGTTCCATGTGGTTTATTCGGTTGGGTTCACTCATATTGGGATTTTTTTTGTTCAGTTATTTTTTGGGTTTATTTTTTTACTTGTATCCTTTTTGGTTTACATCTTTCTTGCGTGACTCTTTAGCTCAGAAAACACGCAAGAAATAAACTGGGCTGATGAAGAACTTGAAGAATTTCCTGCTGTACCAAACTTTGCCCCTAAAGTTTGAATAGAGCTTTAGAAGATTTTACCCTATAAAACTTCTTCATTAGTGAGGTTCTTGTATTTATAAAATCTGTCCCTTAACTGGATGGAGCGGATTTCAAGGGTGTTAAGCAAGATGGCAGTGTGTTATATTATCTTGCTCTTGCTTTTGTTTTCTATAAAGCTCGACAACCAATTTTTTGCTTGGCCTATAGGAGTGATTGTTGATGGGATTTAAAGAGTATATTTATAAATGAGGTATTGGTGGAAACTGGATCATAATGTTGTATGTGGAAGAACCATATGGTTTTGTTTCTGCAACGACGAATTTGGATATTAAAACATGTATACCGAATGTCATGTTGTCAATTATATTGTCATGTTGAATGTCTACTAAAACATAATAAGTGCATGTGCTCAATTCAGAATTGGAAACGAGATGGCTCACTGAATTGAGCCCAAGCACTATAAACACTCTTTGTTGTTAAATTTAGCAAATGAAAGGACTATATATTTGACTATAGTTCATTCTTTCTCATAAAAGGATTTTATACATGTAATCTATAATTGGACATCACCACGAAGGTGTGACCGAAGATCGCTGCTATAACTTGATTTCCATGGTGTCCGACAAACACAAGAAGTCATGGTTTTTTGTAATGTGCCCATGTGAAAGAAGTGTGAAATCGAAAGGTAATAGTTACGTAAATGCTTGATCAGTTATAATACATGTAACTTATTTAGTTGGTAACTCTTTGTTTTAGTATGATTTGTTTTCTATAAAGCTCGACTGTCTTTCCCAAATTCGACGACCAGTAGGAGTGACTGTTTATGGGATTAAAAGCAATATATTCATAAAATGAGATATCGGTGGAAACTGGATCACACTGTTGTAGGTGGAAGGAGCATATGATTTCGTTTGTACGACGATTTTTTATTTAAATCAAGAATTACCTGAAGTGATTTAATTCCGAAATAAAGAATAATATATATTATTGTTATTTTGAAGGTCTACTAAAACATAGCAAGTGTCATTGTACATAAGGGTCAACGAAGAATACGTGTTCTACTAGATTTTGCACTAACTATATATTTATTTTTCTTACATTTAGACCGCTAACAGACTAGACACAAGTTTTCTGTTCAGTTTTCAGCTTTCAAGCATTTTCGAGAACTAATTAATAGACAACCAGTTCAATACTTTTACTAAATACAAAAAAATAAAAATAAATAAATAAATAAATTTCAATATATACTTTTACTAACAAACTGATGGAGTATTTATGGAAAGGGAATATTCTTTTTTATTATTATTAT